>PVHY01021834.1:0-23338 GCA_004024945.1 Uropsilus gracilis
TGGTTTGTCATAGTTAATTATTAAAGTAACTTCTGATTATGATTTGACTTTACATAAAAATGACAATGGGGAGAGCATGATGAAACAGATATTTTGTTTCCTGTGGGTTATAAGTGAGTCACTTGACGACCAACAGTTGAGTGTTCTGAGATTCAGGAGCCTGAGGTTAGCTGCATTCAAAGAGCATCTTGGGATGGCATTCCCAGGAGATCCCACCACCTCAAAGCAGTCAGATAGACTCCAAGGTAGAAGGTTGGGCCCTGGGACACCATGACCTCATTAAGAAGTGCTGTGTCTCACCAGATCCTGGTGACCCTTTCTGGTTTGCTGTCTACCACACACTTCAAAAAAGGGTAAACATTGGGAGTAAAAGCCATATTATATATGCTTAAGTTGTTAGTTTTCTGACCTTGAAGATGCTTAAGCAGACACTTGAGATCAGTTATCACCTATGAGGATGCTTCTAAGACTATTGAAGTATAACCTAAGGTCACTCCAGCTGCTGAATGAATGACTAATGATATGCTTTGACTCAGACTGTTCCTGTCTGATGACTGACACTGGGGAGATGCTGACTTTCTCATTCTGCAGGGTGAGCTTTTCATCTACATAAACGTTAGTAAAGACCCCCCACCCCCACCCCAGCCATGAGTCCTCAGGAATACTCCAACACATCAGGATCCTAGCAGAGCACAGCCTGGACTCAAGTGACCAGCTAAAAATTGGTCAAGAATAATGGTGGCTAGAGGGAAAGAGGTAAGACTGGATACCAGTTGAGGAAGTAGGACTTTGTAAGATTGGCGGAACGCACACACAAATGGTCAGAGGCAGATGATTGCCAAATGGTCAGAGGTTAGAATTTGGAAAAGGATCCAACATTGGGATGAGAAATCCCAGTTTCCTGCTGGAATAAAGGAGTAGTGGTGGCTCACATGTTGGACGCAGGCAGATGGCGCAGGTCACTGAATTTTACTTTCATGGAGAAAATTCTTGGGACTCAACTGCATCACTCCACCCTTGACCAGAAGTGGTGGTCTTTATGACCGGAAGGTGCTGACTTACAATGTGTAAATGGCAAAATGGAATCTAGAGAGCAAATCAATGAGGATAATAATATACATGACACATGAAAAGGGAAAAACACAGAAACCCTGGTGTCTCAAGATTTTGCCCTCCCTGGAATCAGTGGCACAGGTTTTGGTGTAGGTAAGTTGATTCAAGATGAAATATTCCCGGTCACTAAGCCCTGTTGGATGAGCTTCGTTCAGAACATGTGATGCTGAATTCCGTGTGTTGAGAAACCTTCTACAGCTACAGTATATTTTAACAGAGTTCATTCAATTGGGTAGCTATATGGCTGTACATTTGACTGTCTTTTTCCTAGTATATGGCAAAACAACAAAGGAAGACTTCAGACAGCACTGGTGATCTTCTCAATTTTAGAGTCAAACTTCACGTAATTAAAATAAGTGGTTGACAACCAGTTAATATGAAAGCTATGTAGGTTTCAGGAACACCAATAAGAATCATAACAGCTTGTATTTGCAGAATATTTACCATGTGTAAAATGGCTTTCTATATGCTCCAGGTACATCCTTACTTCATTCTTACAAAACCATCAAATTGGTATTTTAAGAAACTAAATCTTCATTTTCACAAAGATGTATCATTATCAATATAGAAGTAGGAATCTGAATCCAAGTCTATCAAACTCAAGAGCAGGTTTTAAACTATTATTCAAGATTTCTTTTTTTTTTTTTTTTTTTTTGAGCAACAGAACAAGAGTGGATACTTTCAATGTCATTCATTAGCTTTAGGACCCATTATTGAGAAAACAGAATACTTCAAAACCTGTTAGGCTTAATCAAATAGCTCTTGAACATCTATGATGTATTGAGCCAAGTTTAAAAAGTATAAGAAAATGATCCATGCCTTGACAGGTTTATAACCTTAACTTGGAAACAGTAAGCACACATACACACACACACACACGCACGCACACACACACACTAATAAGCAGAACAAAAATGAGTAGAAGGGGGAAAGAAAGGTACAGACGCTAAGTATCTGAGATGTGTGATGATTGAATGATCAGCAGGTTTAGAGTAGAGGGGACCTGATCAAACTGATGAAAACATAGCATTTCTGCTACATGCTTTTTGTCTTAAAATAGATGCACTCTACATTTGCATATACAAATTATTGCATTTTATAAAAATTGTGAAATAAATATATATCTAAAAGTATGCAAACATATATCTAAAAGATATATCTAAAACAAATCTAAAAGTATATACAGTTTGATGAATAAATATAAAATGAACAGTGTTACTTCCTCCCAGGTCAAAAAATGAATCATAAATTAGTTCCCAGAATCTCGCCATGTGTTCTTTCCAGTTCAAGCCCCAATGAAGCACATTGAATGGGCTTTGACTTCATCAAGGAAAAACCATAAGGACCCAACCAATCGTATTCCTGACACTTTCCTGCATCAAAAATGGCTGCAGGCCCAGGCAAAATAAAATTCTAATCATGTCTAAAGGAACAGAAAGCCCTGCCAATCATTAAGCTACTCTCCGATTAACCAACCTTGCAAGAGTATAATAATGACTATCTGATCCACAAGGAGTTAATCAAGTAACTTTCCAGATGTTGCTGATTGAGACATCCTTCTGCTACCGTGACAAATAAGGGCGAATGAAGTGAATGGTAGGCATGTGAAACAAAGGTAGCCAAGCCCATCTCCGCAGGACCCTCCCCTTCAGCAGCTGGCCCCCAAGGCTGAAAATTCTGAATGAACACAGTCGAACAAAGGTTAAGCCAACTCCTGCTTGATGCAGTGCTAATCCTGCCCCAGCTGGGGCTCATTAGGTTTAAGGAATGGAACAGTCATATTTTCTGAAACACATGGTAACAAGAAAAGCCTAATTAGAGAGCAAAGGGTAGAAGTTTAGCAGCTCTAATAAATATGATGTGCTGAATGCATTATCTATTTGGCAGAAAACAAATTATGTAGTAATCTGCAGTATTCAGACAGTCTAATTTATGGCAGCTCATTTAAAGAAACATTTTAACCCAGTGTTTTGAGATCATAAAGCACATTTGAACAAGTACAAGCATGAGTTTCTGGAATGTAAAAAGAGAAGGGAATTTTCTGGAATATATTGTGACCATTTGAATGTGTTTCGGAGATGAGTTCACAACGAATATATAGTAGCTGAGTTGCCAAATGAGGAAAACATGTCTATTTACATATAAGCTTTTCTAAAGCACATGGACATTTGTTCTTTGAACAATTGTTCTAAGGAACCCATTTCACCCTTGATCACTATTGCTTAAAATCCTTCGATTGTCTCCGATGTGCTCAGAAACCCATCTTCCAGTCCTCCCATTCCATAGCTCCCCTGCTTTCCCTACCAATTAGCCCTCAGCCATCATGACATTTGTCTGATGTTCATGCAAGCTATTTCTGGTCTCATGGTTTTAGTATTGGCTACTTGCCTCTGTCTGAGAAGCTTGTCAGAAAATGCCATCTTGTTGGTTTCTTCTCATGTTTTAGTGCCAGTATCTCATCACAACCATACCTTCTCTGGCCACTCTCTATTCAAGGTTGTCCATACCCTCATCTGTTCCATGATCTGAGTTTCTTCACAGCACTTATAACTATTTGAAATTAATTCAGGTGTTCATTGATTCTATCTTTACTAATAGAATGTACATTCCATTGAACAGTGATCTTGCCTTGTTCATCTTCACTGGCAGAAGGTAAGGTACACCAAATTGAGATTCATCCCAGGGGCACAGGGATGGTTCAACATCTGAAAAACAATCAATGTAATCTATCACATCAACAAGGCGAAAGCAAACAAACAAACAAAACATATGATCATATTGATAGATGCGGATCAACCAAGTTCAGCACCCATTCATGATGAAAGTTCTTGAAAAAATCGGAATAAAGGGAAAATACCTCAACATAATAAAAGTCATTTATGGCAAACCCACACAAACATCATTCTCAATGGGGAAAAACTAAAATCATCTGGAACCAGGTAAGGATGCCCACTCTCGCCACTACTTTTTAACATTGTACTGGAAGCTAGGGCAATAAGGCAAGACAAAGATATAAAAGGAAATACTGGATGGTCTCACTTATATGAGGGATAAAGGGAAAACAATCTAACAAACAAAGAAAATTTAAAACTATTTGTTAGCAAAAAAAGCATGCAAGGGGAAGAGGGCATATCAGGGGAGGGAGGGGTACAAACGAGCAGGATGATAGTTCATGGGTGTTACGGTGATGAAAGAACCTCGGGGTAGATAACAAAATAAATAATGTAATTTAAAAACTATAAACTATTAACTTGAAGAGCATGAGCTAATATTATTCTGAAAAATACATTTAAAATGATGAGTAAAGGTGAATAAAATGGAGAACTTAGGTAAATCTCAGTTCCAAAGCTGTGAGAAATTTTCAATTTTGAAAGACACATTTTAAAAATCAAGTGCCTTTAATCTCCCTAGGAAAATGCATCTAACTTTGCAAATGTTTTCACTGAGCCTAGTAACAATAAGTTCCTCATCCTTTCTCTATTCTCCAAGAAAAAACCAGAAATTGAGGCCTGACTGGCTTAAGCCAAGATGGAGGAAGAAGCTAATGGCTTCAGGCCCATTTCTACAGTTAAAAGCACGCCTTCCAGTGCTATGTCAGATCTGGTAGAGACCAAACTTCCTTCTAAAGAAATTCCAGATATAAATATACAAGAAACATTACAATTATAAGATCTTTACGAGGCAGTCTCACACTATACTGTGCACCACTGGGTTCTTCTCTGACTTGGTTCTCAGACCCCTTCCCCTCTGGTTTCCTCTATTCTTCAGTCATTTCCAGCTTTGTTTTGGTTTCGTTCTGTCATCTCCTTTGTTTCATTTCTTTATATTTCATGTACGAGTGAAATCATTCAGCATTTGTCTTTCCGCCTCTGACTTCCTTCAGTCAGCATAATCCCATCCAATTTCCTCCACGTTGTCGCAAATGACAGGAGCAGTGCAAGGTAAATAGGATAATCAGGCTTTTTATAGCAATAGTCTTTATGGCTATCACCTGCGACCTTGATCATGTTAATGTAGAAGGCGCTTGGGAGTATGATAATGGGGTACATGCACCCTTAATTGTGGACACCTGGGCGCCAAGAGCATGGGTGTGCGCATGCGTGTGTCCGTCCGTGCCTAGAATCCGGGATAAAAGCAGGGCTGCAACAATACCTCTACCTCTCCTGGCAACAATGAGCAACTCAACTAAGGAACAGGCCAGAGGAATAGTGTGAAGATTCATGGGGGGGCCTGGGAAACTGTCTGCTTCCCAGTACCTCCTGCTCAAGCCTGCCTGCTTGCTTGCCTGCTTGCCATCCAACTGGTGCAGCATCCCCTACTTGGTGTGCCATCTACTTGGGTCCCTGAGAGAGCACTAAAGCCTGTAAAATCCACCCAGGGTTCTAGGACACTCGTATCCATCTGCCAGAATGGATGATAGTGAAGCTTCCCTGGCAGGCCTACTCTAGCAGCATTCCATCGTGTTTATGTACCACATCCTTCTGATCTAGTTATCTGTCTTAGAGAGCTCAGGTTGTTCCCATAATTTGGCTGTTGTAAATAAATAGTGCTGGGGTGCACATAGGAGAGCATCTATCTCTTGAAAGTAATGCTTTGCATTCTCTGGATAAATGTCAAAGAGTAGAATTACTGGGTCAGAATCTAGATTTCCTTTTAATATTTTGAGAAATCTCCATATATTCTACCCTATGGATGGGCTACTCTACATTTGCATCAGCCACATATAAAAGCTCCTTTATCTCCACGTGCTCACCGACATTTGTCACTTCTGTTTTGTTGTTGTTGTTTTTCATATGGATCATTCTCCTGGAGTGGTATCTCCTTGTGGTTTTGATTTGAAGTTCACTGATGATAAGTGAGGTTGAATATTTTTTTCATGGATCTTTAGGTCACTTATAGGTCTTCTTTGGAAAGTGTCAATTTAGCTACTCGGCCCATTTTCCATTGGGTTCGTTGTTCTATTTTTACTGAATACATAAGTTTTTGTTGGTCTGGTATGTTAGCCTGTTTTCAGATATATCATGTGTAATTTTCTTTCATACAAGATGCTGGAAAAATATTCTGACAGTTGAAGATTTCAGCGGGTTCACCATTATTTTCCTTGCTTATTTTTAAATGAGCTAAGGCATGTATGGTCAAATAATGAATCCATCAGTTATAGTAGGCTTTCCATTGGGTCAGAATCCTCAACATTTCTTCTAACAGTTTCAGCAGTTCTTAATGACCTTCACCTAGATATGTTCTTTCATTTGGGGTTGTCCAATGGAGAGATTACAATTATAGCAATCCTTCTGTAATTATATGAGATTTCTCTATAAGGAAGTTTCTTTCTATGGTTATTTGAACACTCTGAAGTACAGATTACACAGATTATTTAATCCTATCCCCTTATTGACTCATTTTCAATAGAACAATTAGTTCCTCAAAATCCTCTAATTATGATCTATGAGGTTAAGTGCTTTTAAAAATCATGACAATGACATTAATTTATTTTTTGCATTTCAACCTTATGAAATAATTACACAAGCATTTTATAAAAGGAGAAAAGTTTTATAAACATTATATTTTACTTATTTTATACCACCACTTCTAGTATCTTTTGATTTTCAACCACCACTTCTAGTATCTTTTGATTTGACTATCTTTAACATTATAAACTGTTACTTATTTTAGTCTATGTTTTTAGTTGTAAGGGGATATTTACTTTATTTACCAGGAAAATAAAGTAATAATAAATTTATAATAAATAAATAATCATTCTGCTGTCAGTCAATCTTCTTGATATTCATTGTGAGCAGAAATGTTTTCTCTTGCAAGCATTTTTAAAAATCATCTATTCAGGGAATTTGTTAATTGACTTAATATTTCTTAAGTGCTATATAAATCAAATATGATTACCATGGTTGAATCACACAGGAGAGATATTTTCATTTTATCTGGTCATTATTATTTTAAAAGAAGAGCTTGGAGAGTATAAGAAGTGTGTGTGTGTATGTGTGTGTGTGTGTGTGTGAGAGAGAGAGAGAGAGAGAGAGAGAGAGATTCTAGTGAGTAGACTCACTTGATAGACAAATTACTTCAGTCACATGTGAGATATAAATCCAAGACCAAAGAACTCTAAAATATTTTAAATGGGATCATCACGAAAGTAGTGAAACTTTTTTAGGATTATCATGACATTCCTGACAAAACATAGGTCATAAGTTTCGCTCAGCATCCTCTCCTTCCAGCAGGAAAAATACATTATAAGGAATAGAAATTGTTTCCTTAAGCTCCTTAAGATGCAACTTTCTACGCTCTTCTTTCTTCCCTCTATTATCCCCCCATCCCACCCCCAGCACTTTCTGTTGCTACACCATGATACTTCTCATTTGTCTGGCTTCATTAGTAATTCTTCACATTTCTTATTTCACAGGAATATTTAGTTAACAGGGTTAATTTATGCCAAATCATTCATCATTGTGCCATTTTAAGAAGGTAAATGACAGGGACCTGAAAAACATTTTGTTTTCTGTCTGAACAAAAGTGTAGTTTAGCTCTTTACTAACCATCCAGTGCAGCTGAAATGACTAAATTTTTCTTGACAGTATTATGGGAGGATTTTTAAACAAACAGCATATACTTATTGTAGGAAGATTAGAAACTATGAAAGAGCATACAGAAAAAAGGACAACCACCTATAATCAGTCCTCTAAGACAGTACAACTCTTAGCGTGATGGGACTTTCTTTCTCGTTTTCTAATATAATATCAGTTTTTGATAAGCCTTTTAAAGTAATTGCAAGACTTATGGAAAAATCCAAAATGTGTTCTGTGTTGATCCAGACAGAAGAATTGGAAACAAATGTGGGAATTATACACAGTGACATTTTGGTTCCAACTTAAGTGAACATGGCTTCCTAACATTTTAAGATCTCAAGCAACAATGAAATGCAGAAAGCAATTTGTACTAGTTCCTGAAAGAGGATTCTGAAATGCTAAAGAATCCTGCAAGCAGATTGCCATCAGATGGGTAGCCTGAATGTGATGATGGTGGGAGCATTTACAGTATGGAAATTGGCAAATGCTGCAAACCTGGTCCCCATCCCACTGCCAGGACAGCACCACCTATAGGCCACGAGAGGAGTTGTCCTTGACTGAAGAGAAACGTCTCACAGGAGGGAGTTTGAGTGGAATGGAAATTCCTTTGCCAGGAATTCTCTGTTTTAGCCACATTTCCATGTGGGAAAGGGATACAGTATTTTTCAAGCTCTCCCTTTGTTGTACAACAATTCTCGTCCCCAGCTGTAGGGGCAAGCATCAGCCTCACCAAACTATGTTGGTTCTTTATTGGTTCTAGCAGTTACTCAGACACATCAGGCAGGGTAGGGCAGGACCAAGGAGGAGGCAATTGGAGTGGGGGTGGGGTTGCTGGGAGGCAGGTGAACTCCCCAACCCCCCAGAAATCTTCACTCTTTCTTTGGGCTCTCCCTCTAGTATTCTCTCTCTCATTCTCTTTCTCCTTATCTCTTTGTCTCTATCTCTCTCCCTCCCTCCTTCCTCTCTCTCTTCCTCTTTGCCCCTTTATCCCCCTTTGCACACCCACTAGGGGAAGATCCAATACCCCAGGTGCTGGTTACAGAGGCTAATGAAGGAAAAAGCCTGACCAAATCACCCTTTTACCTTTTGTGGAAAACTGCAGAAATGTGGATGTTTTCATGTGAAATTCTCTGAATTTTCAAACATGGGATGAAGGTAGCATGGGTGCAGGCCAAACTACACAGTATGGGCTATCACTCTTAAAAATTTTGTCTAAAAATTGTGTGTACCTATTACCTGGCTTTTAAGTGAAGGGTGACAGCTTTCTTTTTAGACTATTGGGAGTATTCTTGCTTTGAAGAAGGAATCATGATGTGATTCACAAGGTCCTCCCCAAATTGAAGTCACCATAACTCAATGCTATAACATTTCCCTTCTCTGAAATGCCTTCTATGATTTAGGGGCACTGCTCATTTATAGTCTCTATGATACCTCCCTGTTGAGAAAAAAAGATCCATAAGATCCATATATCATATATATATATTATGTTATATATATAGATGTTATATAGATATTAGATATAATATAACATATTATATATGTTATATATATATGTTATATATATATAGAGAGAGAGACTAGCTCTCACTGTGTTGCCCAGGATATCACGGACTCAAGGGATCTCTAGCTTCAGCCTCTCAGGTATAGCTGGGATTACAGGCGCACACCACCATACCCAGCTATTTTTTGAGACTAGGCCTCACTATGTTGCCCCAGACAGGTCTCGAACCCAGGGACACAAGCAATTCCTAGTCTCAGCCTCCCTTCTTAGGCTGGGGTTAAAGGAGTGTGCTAGCACGCCCAGCCCCAAGATCCATATATTTGATCTGTTCTTCAAGAATCCATGATCCAGAAATGGCTAGGAACTACCTTAGATAAGACTTTTCCAGCCACTCTACAGTCTTTATTGAGTAATTGTTATAGGTCTGATTCTACAGGTAAAGACTGGAGAGCAAGCAAAGTAGATTATTGTGACTGCTCTTTAAAGATCTAGGAGAAAAGGACATCATTAAACAAGTATTTATTATAAGACATGGTTATCCTGGGGCAAAAAAGTGCATGAAATGGGTAGGTATCCTGGACTGGGAGGGGTGTGGCGTGTTTCTGGAAGAATGGAGGACTGGAAGAAGCGAATTAACTTGGCATCTGGAGGGTGAGTAGCAATCGGCCAGCTGAATTGGGGTAGGTAAGCATCAGCACTTTCACTTAATAGGACTTAATAGACCTGAAGACATAGCAAATCACTCTTAAGCATTTGGGATAGAGCAGAGAGTGGAGAAAGCTTGCTATGCAAAGATGGGAATAACTGACTGGTGGAAACAGAGCCCTCTCTCCTGTGGAACAGTGATGTGGCCCGTTTCTCTCTCACCTGGGATACCACACATGCTCGTGATTGGGAAGGCAGCATCCCAACATCGCGAGAAGACTCAATCAACCCCAATGAGGTTACTCTTTCCATAGACTGTGGCTGTACCTGCCGGGCCTCATCCTCTGCCTCTTGGACCTGTTCCATCGCAACATGCAGGCCTGCTCCGACACGGCATAGGTTTTAGCAAGGGGTATGCAAGTTGGTGGCTGCACATTTGGGCCCCCAAATACTCTTTTCCTATAGGGTTGGAGACTGGGAACATTGTTTTCAGGATAATAATAACCACTATAATCATATAGTAAAAACTTTGCCTATTATCTCTTAGATTATGGGGTCCCAAATGTCCCAAAATTCTCAAGACATGTTCTAATGTTCATCGGTAGCACCACCAAAAGTTGGTCAAAACTTTAATTTGGGAAGTTCATGTAGCTTATCCCAACTGGGAAACTTCTGAGGTGAAAAGGCCAGTAGGAGTCATTGCACTGGACAAGAAGTGCAATAGTATAGGGTGATGTGAACCGTCAGTCCTACACCAGCAACCACCTCCAGCCAAAATGGGAAAGAAAGCTAAGTGACAACTGCTAAATTAGGGGGACTTAGGAATCATCAGAGTGTGTTTTTGTCGCTTGGTGACTTAGGAGATAAGGGAACTCATAGACCACATTCAAGTCTACAAGCTACAGGCATCTGAAGCTTTGGGCTGTGGGATCTGTTTCCAGGATCGCTCACATGACTAATAGGAATTTCTTAGCATCTTGGCTTCTTCATGGCATTGTTTGCAACATGGCAGCCGGCTTCCCTTGCAGGAAGTGTAAGAGATAGAAGCCTCATTGTGTTTAGCGAACCTGATCTCAGAAGTGATATACCATCATTTCTCTTGCTTCCAGCACTGCCCTAGTACAGGTGGAAGAGGAACACACATGAGAGACTCCCCAAAGATGGGGACACGGTGACCCACCTGGTGGAGTTATAAGTTATAAGAACACAAGTAGAGAGTGTTCGCCAACCATGGGGAGTTAGCAGAATGGAGTAAGTAGCCAAGAGAGAATTAACTGTGACACCTGTTAAGTGAAAGTTCCTTTTCCTTTATCCTTAATTTTCATATTCTGCTATTCATCTCCCTGAAGGGGTCAGAAGCAGGACAGGAATTTGGGGAGAAGGTGAGTCAGAGAAGAAAATAAGACTGAAAATGACCCTTGCCCCCTTATTGGTCAACAGAAATACAGAGGAGAGGTGAGCTGGTTCTGTAAAAGCAGAACCTATGAATTTGCTGGTAAATCAAAATTTTTGTTTTTGTTTACTTTTCAGTATGCAAAAGTAGAGAAGGTGCTATATAACTGACTTCAGCTACTGTCAGCAGTTTGCTCCCTCTTCTATTTGTGACTGTATTCTCTTTCCTTTTTCATGTTCACCTTCTTTCATCTGCAATCTCTTAGTTGTTCCTGATCGACCCATACAAGAAATCTTCCTCATCTTTGAACTGGCTTTAGTAGAATCTGGAGCCCACTGGCTTGATGGCAAGATATTTACCTTTGCTTTTATTTGTCCAGTCCCAATTGATGTCTTTACTGACTACCAGGCTCTAAGACAAGGTCAGAAAGGGATGGTCCAGAAGATGGACATTGTAAGGCAGATTCAGAAGTAGCCTCCCAAGATGAAGGAGGGAGGGTTGTAGTCACTTGTGCTAGAGCTGCCCAAGATACAGAAGTTGCTAAAGACCCTGCGAGAGATTTTTGTATTCTAGGTGTCAACATAAATCAGAAAAGGTAGTGCAGTGGAAAGAATTTGGAAGTGAAAGTCAAGAGTGGGTGTGCATCCCAGATCTGCTCCTAATTTGCAATGTGACCTAGGTGAAATCACATCATCTCTCTGGTCTCCAGGGCCTTCTTTTACAAAAGTCACCGGGAAGAATTGACAAGCTAAATCCAAAGTTCATCTGTAACAATGTCTTTCCATCCTTTAATTATTATTATTATTATTACTACTACTACACCATAAGAACTTTCAATTTTTTTAATGTCTATGGAATATTAATAACACATCTATAGAACATATCCGTCTGAGTACTGCATAGATCTATTTTGGTATTTTACTTAAAAAGAATTTTATTTTTCATTTCTGAAAACTAATTTTGGTTCTCATGGAGGTGATATTATCTCCCCCATTAAGAATATAATTTCTAATGTTAAGGAGGTTGAAAATAACTTGAAAAAATATAGAACAAGAATTATAAAAATAACCTTTCCAACCTAATATTGAAACACACTAAAAAGTGCAATAATTAAGAGTGTATTAGTATGGCAATATACAAAAGAGAACAGAATCTTGAAATAGTCACACATATGCATGGATGTTTAGGGATATGCTATGATCAACTATGCATTCCAAAATCAGTTAAGAATATTGAGACTATTCAAAAAGAGATTGGGGGTGGAGGGAGGAATGGTGAGAAATCCATTTGGAAAAAGGTTAAACTTCGTATCATCTGAGTAAATAACTTGTAGGTAGATGAAAGAATTAAATATAAGAGAAATTCCAGGAACAATTTAGAAAATGGTTTACATTTTGATCTAATCTATTTTTCACTGTTTTTAAATATTTTCATTTTAACTATTTAAAGACTTATCACCTGTTTGTTTTTCTTATTATTCTGGTTTTTGTTTTTTGTGTTTTGTGTGTGTGTGTGTGTGTGTGTGTGTGTGTGTGTTTTACTGGGCGCTCATTTCCAGTGTGTTACAGGTGCAGATGTTTTTCTTACATCATGGTTTCTTTATTCTGGTAGCTCATCACTGAGCTCATCTTTGTCGTAGGAAAGCAGACCTACAGAATGTATTTGCATTTGCTTCATCTGGACTGCCAGGGCTTCTGAACTCCTGTGTTGTTAAACAATTCTCTTTTGAAGCTTCCCTACTACATGAGTACTATAAATTCACATTTCATAACTCAGCATGGGAAAGGAGTTGCAACATCTCCCATGAGACATTCCCTTCTCCACTGAAAGACCCAGGGAGAGAGTGAAGGTTTCCTAAGCTCTCAGTTACAGCCACCTGTCACTCACAGGTGTCATGAAGATCCAGAAGAACTCACATATGTCCCATAAGTAAGCCAGCACTTGACACCTGCCACATGGGGATCTCAACCACTAACTCAAGCTGGCATTCCTGAGCAAGTGAAGTGACATTTGCTTCTTTCAGGACCACCACCATCCTCTGTCTCCTGAACCCCAGGCCTCACCGGCAGAGGAGGGCATGTGTATGGCAGGTTCACAACAGGGAAAGAAAGAATGGAAGTGGCCCTTTTAAGTTGGACTATGGTGAGTTTGCTGATATTCAAACAACTGAGAGGTTGACCCAGGTGCTTAGAGAGACTTAAAGGGAAAATAGACGTAATTGGAGAAACGTTAAACAGGTTCATGTGTGTATCCTAGCAGTTCAAAATCTTAATAAGCTGCTAACGGGACTATTTGTAAGATTATGGAGATGAACTAATAAAATATACACCCAAAAATGACTCTTAGACTCTATAGATAAAGGTGTGTTATCAGAGGGGAAGGAGAAAGGAATGAGAGAAGAGGGCAGAGGGGCAGAGTTCACCTCACAGAGTGAAGGAACCAGAACTTCGATGGTGGGATCGGTGAGGTACACACTTCTCAAGGTGTGAAGCTGTACACCTTACACAGTTGAGAGCAAATTAATAGAAATAAATTAAAAGGTTGCAGAACTGTTGCATGTGATTTTCTGTTTTTATTATTAAGTGGACAAGCAGATCATACAACATGTGTTCTATAATCCCGTGTGTATAAGAACAAGTTTTACTTATATACTTTCCTATGAATAGGTCTGTCCATCTGATTAAGAAAATGTACTGTCTTGCACAGTACATTTAGTTTAAAAATACTAGAGCAATAGAAAAAAATACAAACATGTGCTAAGTCTTAAATGATTAGAATGTTGTATGTTGTGAAAGTTGTATGACCTTGAGAAAATTGCTTAGCATCTCAGTGCCTTAGGTTCTTCGCTCACCCCCTTTAGTTAAAAAGAGGTAATAATCATGATAAGTGCTTTCTGGAATTTTGTGAAGATTATACAGGTTTATTGGAGCCCAAATGCAGACTCTTAGCATGAGGCTGTCTTTTATTCATAGCAGCCTGCACAAACCTCCATTTCTGCCACACAGAAATGTGGGAGGAGTGACCACAGTCCAGTTCAGACATGGCCTGTTATCTCTCTACCTACCATCTTTCTATCTTCCCATTTTAAGGTGACCGTTTGTAATTCAATTTTCATAGCTCTTTTCCTGATAGCATCTGGTAATGAAATTGGAACAAATGAACACATACTAGCCTGTACATTTTTATACACAGCTAACATTAGGACCAAATCATAACTTCTTCAATGGTTGCTTCAAACTCCTACCACTGTCCCACTTATATGAAACATGATTTCTGGTCTTTGTTCTGGGGATACATAGAGTAGAGTGGCTTTTGTGATATGTTCTAGAATAAGTGGTGTTGGACATGCAGTCAGAGACAGCAGAGATGTAAGGCCATTTCGATCCTCTGCCTGTGACTGAGAAGTGTAACAGTATAGTGGAAGTCTACATTCTTAGCAAGACATCATTTACCTTTCCAGTATTACATTCACATTGGATAGCTCCAAATTATACATTGTCATGTGATTGAAAGGGCTGTTCCCAGTCTTTCAGTTCAACCATATAAATATCCATGAGTTTTGGTTTTTTTTGTGTGTGTGTGCATTCACTTGTGAACATCAATTATTTAATAGGCCTGGAATATGAGAAGTTAGAAGGAAAATCCTTGAACTCGTATATCTGACAGTATTTCATGATGGCCAACCTCATCCAAACACTGGTGTTAAGGAACAAACACTTGGTTTAGAACTTTACTTTGAGCTGATGGTTAGGAAACACTGCATATCACCACAACTGTGGGGAGAGACCCACAGGTTGAAATATAGGACTGGATGACCTGGAGTTAGCATGAGGAGAACCTCACAGAACTGGAGTTTTGCTTTACCTTGGTGCTTGAATGGTCTGGAAAAGAAATGGATGTGTGTAAAACAAAGACAAGTTGGGAACAAAGAGGAGGAGAAAAGGAACATTTCTGAACTTACCTTTAGTCAAACAAATCTCACACATAAATTGCTTTGCTGAATATTTCCAAAGAATATCTTGAAGTCAAGTCATCCTCACAGCCAACACCCTGAGTTATGAACTTTTAGGACCTATAGATGTTTCAGAGTCAGCGGAGCTCTTGTTGCTCACAAACTTATCCTTCTGACAAGCCATGGGTTAAGGGGGCCATGGGCCAAGGTGGACCATTCAACCTCATGTAATGTGTCCAGAATTTTTCATAGCTTTCTCATGACCGACTCTCTCCAGTCAGATACTCCCTTACGATCCCCAGTGAGAACAGACATTAAGACAAACACCCCTCCCTTTCCTAGAGAAAATACCTCTCTGTCTGAGCTATTGCCTCTAGTGGCACCTAACACCAGATGACTCACTTCCATTTGCACCTCCTGCTGAACAAAATGCAAGGAAATAATGGGTCTGTAGTCCATTAAAGAGAAGCCAAACAATCCTCGATCCAGACACTAAATAGGGGCACCTCCAGAGGCTCACTTAGGAAAACTGCAATTCATAAAACCAGATGGAGAAGGACCAGATGCAAGAATATGATAAACTGAAACAATTAATTCAAAATCAATGACTGAAAAAAGCATTCTCTGAAGAGAAATTGCTAGTAAATGCTAAGCACTAATAAGAAAAAAAGGTAACTTCTGTCTTGTGATGGGAATTCCCTCAAAGTTAGATAATCCAAGGAGAAATGAAAGTGAATGGATATTTTCCACGGAAGTATTCACTTAACAAAAATAAAGTTATTTGTATTTTTACCTTCTAAAATAAGGGATATATAGTAATAGCTTTCTAGAAGAATTTTGCTCTGAGCAATGTTTTTGTTTTTTGGGTTTTTTTTTTTTTGAGCAGAAATTGTATATGATGAATAATGTGACCTTTCATATACTATTATCTAGCTCATTTGAGGTTCATCAGATGTATTACTGCAATTAAATATTTCCAACTAAAATACCAATTCTGGGAAACATTACCATATCCATTATGAAACCTTTCACTTCCTAATTTCTGTTGTCTGCAAAGATTTGAGCATCCTATGTTTCTATTGTGGCCTATATTTTTTGAGTCTCTGGATGCACCCCCTAAGGCAAGTAGGTGTCAGTGCTTGAGTTGTTACCCAGACATGAGCCACTCACACCCCACCCTGACATATACCAATTCCCCATTTCGAACCTCTACCCCTCATGTTGCACAAATGCTTCCCACTGCCTTTTTAACCATGGCTTTGGTGCTGTGTTGTCTCTGTGAACTGATAAAGATACTGAAGTATAAGTCACAGCAATGACTTTGGCTGATTGCACTACAAAAAAAAATACTATTAATTTATATTGACTAGCTCACAGAATCTCTGGGAAGTGTGAAGGATTCAAATCATGGAGCAAGGTCTAATGTCTAAGGTCATAAACCAAAACTAGTTAAGTAAAGACAACTCTGCTGCCCCAAGGGGTGGAAGGTGCCATTGCATGTACCAGCAACACCACTACCCCGAACTCAGATCCTCTTTTGTAGGTCTATGTGCTTGGATCCGTGCACAGCTTCCATTAATGTCAACAAAGCTATGTCACATCACCTGTTCAGGAAGCATCAGGGAGGCTTGGCAAAGAGATATATCATACTCATAATATGGCTCATTTGACCACATAACTAAAGGATCACCCCAAGCCTAATTTGGTTATTCCCACCACAAAGTGCCCCAACTACTAACAGAAGAAGTCAATATTGGTTCCCAGTATGGAACTACTTGAAGGGAGTCAGTAAGTCACTTTTTCGTAATTTGATTACACTGGAAGGGCCTTTTTTCCCATCTTTCTAGTTGTGTTCTGTACTCAGGGAAGACTGACCTAGATGAACTGCATTAATGAATTCTTGGTGTTAGTCTCAGACTTAATTTCAGCCATAGACAGTCATGGAAGCAGAACAATGGAGAGTAAGAGTTTGCTACATCTTCTTCCTTATTCAGTTCCTCAGGCTGACTGTTTATCCCCAGCATAAGTCTCAGTTTCTGTCAGCAACTATCTCCTCCTAACTTGATCCTTCCAGGCACTCAATCACTCCTCCCTCTCCTTTAGTTCCAGAAATGGTGATTACCTCCCATAGTCACTAGCCCCAGGATACATATTTCTTGAAGGGAGGGGTTTCCCCAAACTCTGAAATAATTCTTTTATGAAAACATATTTTACTTAATTATTTGAATGTTGTTTCCCTCTAGAAGCTTCACAGAAATATAAGCTACTACTTACATTGTCCTTGCTGTGAATCAGGATCTTTTTAATCTTTTTAAGTGTTTAAAAAGAGTTAATTTGCCTTATAACTACATCCATGAGGAAAACAAGATTCAGAGAGAAAAAAAAAACTAGTTTCTGGTCTTGTTTTTTTGCATTTTCCCTTTCTCTGAGTTTCTTTTTTCTTCTGTTCTCTTTCCTTTTCTTGCTTTTATCAATTAATCACAGCTCTGCAGATAAGTGATGTGTTGACTTTCACTTTCTATACCTCAACAAAGACATCAAGTCAACCAATTTTGTTTTGTTTTGTTTTAGAATTTCATTTCAAAGGGTATTCCCATCAGTACAAAGCTCTTCTGCTGAAGCAACACTAATGAATTACAGTGCTGGGATCTTATTTCTTCTTGGCAAGAATTTGAGTTTGAAGGTGATAAACCTCTGAGTTTTAGTTCCCCAATTCTCATGGTTGCAGCAAAATCATGGAAAGACTGGTTAAGAGAGATTTATGTATTTCCTGAATGACTGCCTCTGATCTCTAGAATGACTGTTTCTCTATATCAATTTTAAAGTATATACACATCCACACATGCATGCAATTGTTGAAACAATGGGACAGAGGCAATCAGAGAGTCATGGATAATTCCAAATCCACTCTATGCATCAGAAGTTATTAGTTGCAAATGATAGAATCCCAACTCAAAGGAACTTAAGCAAAACCTGGAGCCTATTGATCTACATACTGGGAAAGAACACAGGTCAACCCACTGCATGTCTTTATTGTCTTATCAGGTGATCCATTATCTTCAGACATATTAGCTTCCAGTAGTGGGTCCCAGGCCCATATGATGGGGGACTGTTTCATACCTGTGAGGGGTACTGAGGGAGGCATCATCACAGCCAGCTTAGACTTAACCATTTCAGCTCAGCCACTCCAGAGGGAATAAAGAACCCTTCCTTTTCCTGGTCTTTGTCTAGAAAATCTCAGGAGGGACTGATCAGTTTGGCCAAGGATCCATGCTCATCCCAGGACTTACAATGGTTAGGGATAGAGTACTTTTGATTGCTCCCACCTGGGTCATATTCTATCTGTGATCAAGGAATGGCATCATGGATTTGGAAGTATCATTCAAACTCCTAAAGGAGAGAAGGAACGCTTGTCTAAGCTAAGTAGAACATAGTTGCAGGAAGCAAGGAGTAACAAATTCACAATGAAAAAACCAGATGTCTATGCAACAGTGTGCTAGGAAAGGTCAGGCTGCCCCTCACCTACAAAAAAACCCTGGTTTCTAGCATCTACTAACTCCTGGACAGTGAAAGCTGCATCCAAGGTCAAGTTTAGGCTACATGTGTGACATCTATTAGATGTGGAGTTTGGACAAGAAGCACAGAACTATACCTTCTCCTCGTTTTCCCCTGTACAGACACTTTAGAAATAAATAGCCTCGAGGGCACCGATGGTAGTAAAATACCATAGAGTAATTAGAGGCAATTAATTTAAATGTTTAACTGTTTTTAAATGCCATTAAGTTAATTGCAAATTTATATAATTTAATTTTTAATAATTGTGTTGAACAACTGGCTCAGAAATTAATTTCTGAAAAAATGAACAAGTGCTTCTATACGTTGGGGCTAGTATTTTACATGGAGCTAAAATGAAAGCAGTAAAATATGATGGGAAGTTAATCAAAAAGATCCCCTATAGACACTGAAGTAATTGCAGTGGTAGAAAAGAATTGGTGTTTCTTTTCTAAATTAATTCAGGTGCTGCTGCAATCCCAGAAGGCATGATGGCTCCTGGGATATGCTGGTACCCACCCTGGCTGGTCTGAATCTGAGCCAGTAACTTCATCTCTACCAGCATTTGGCCCTGTGGTACTGGGAATGCAGATCATATCATGGAATCATGAGGTAAAGGGCGGAGAGGAGCTGACTGAAAATAAATAAATACTTTATTTCTACTCTCTTTTCTCCATCACATCAAACCCTGTCCCAAACTTGCTCAGCTACATGGACTACTATGTTTAATTTCCATTAATATTCTTTAATACCAAAGATAATCCCAGATATTGGTCCTTCCATCCTTTTTTCCTTCCTTTGTCCTACCCAGCTTTCTATCTTCTTACCAGGTACATTGATCACCTACTATGTGCACACATGTAAAATCCATCCTAACAGACTTGAGAAACACAGATACATATCTTCTCATACAATACAACTGAAAGGATGCTATTATTAACAATATTATGTGGCCTATAATTCTCACCATCTGTAGGATGTGTATATCTTATTGCACAGATGGCTTATTTTGAATTATCCATAAATTCCCTTCAAAGCAAGAAGCACTGGTTTCCTATTTTGGGTGGTATGACCTGAATTTTTAAGTTCTTTCCCAGAAATGACTACACATAGGCAAAGGCATCTGGTCACTCACCTGGCAGTTCTAGGGCTCTTGGCAAACTCCACCCAGCCCCGTGACCACAGGGGCCAGACCTGTTGATACAGGTGGCTCCACTCCTCTGCCTCAATTTCCTCAAATTCTCCCTCCTTACACAAAAGTCAGTGAATTCCCTGGTCCCCCCACTGCAGCCTCCACGGATGCCTTATTTTTGCTCTTCATTTATTTATGTGTATAAAGATTTTTTTTTGCTTCTTTTACATAATTTTCTCACATGTCTTTCCCACCTCAAGTTTATTTCAATTTCATAGTCATTTTCCTTCCATGCATTTTTATTCCCAATTTCTAAAGGGACCAATGGAGGTGTTGATTCTCAGTTCTGGGTTCACCAGTTATGCCCAACGTGCCTCAATCAAGGTTCCAACCAAAGGAAAAAATCTATTCACCACAACTTTTGCTTTTCTGCATATTTCTTTCTAAGAATCTAAAAGAACAGCAAAGAAATGATAAAGCTAGCTCAAAATGTCTCCCGCCAAAAGAAGCATTTCTAGGCGTTGGGAAGCTAAACCATTTATTATCTTAAGAGCTGAATAAGAATGCTCACTTTTACTAGTGAAATCGGAATGAGGAATATGCCCAAAGCCTCCCAGAGCCAAATTCCAAGTCCTAGATGCCCCAAGACTCCACACGGAGTGGGGTTTTGTGTTGAGCTAGCATATAGGCCAAAGGAAAAAAAAAAAACAAAAAAAAAAAAAACCTTCACAAGTAGCTCTGGATGTTTTAAATACACATGATTTTATTTGAAGCTCCTCTTCACAAAATCGAGGGCAATGTGTTTGATTAGACCCAAATCAAAAAAGACACACCGCTTATCAAGGGCTAATGGCTATGAGTCTGAACCTCCAAGGCCCATCATGCATTCAATCTCTCTCCACTTTCTCTTCTTTTCATAGTTTCAGTTTATAGTGGCAATAAATACATCGATGCATGAAATTTAGTGGACTATAATGACCAGCTGGCATTTCTGACCAGAGCCTGAACCTTGCTACTCCAGCCCTTCCCACTGTCATCAACTCAGTTAATACTGCAAGCCTTGGTTATTAGTCCCCAAATGGCATTTAATTATAGCTCTAATTGGAGGTCTCAAGGCTATTCTTCTAAATCGAGGTAGGCTCATTGAAAAACATCGTATCCATGATTTGGGTTTATCTCTGGGGATGACAGAAATTGTTTGGCTTATCTATTTTCCCCTAACTCTTTTCCTTCAAGATCAGGAAATAAGTGAACTGTGTTCTTCACTGTAAAACCCAAATTCTCTTAGAAAAAACATCCCTGGAAAGGTATTTTCTGCAGACTTTCAAGGTCACACCAGCACATGCACAATGAAATGTTTGTTCTAGATCCTTTTCTGATTCTATGAAGACAGAAGAGGCAGGGGTCTGACATGCGACTGTCAAGACTGTCCCAGAATTGCTAACTGTTGGGCAAGCATGGCTGTTAAGCATCATATAGCTCTCGGCTTGCATATCCGCTCTTCTCCATTCATTCTTTTTGAAACTACTGCTTAAGAGTCAAGGTGACCTTCGTTTTCTCCAATAAAATTGTCCTCAGGTGATCTTTTTTTTCTGTGTGATTCACATTTGGGGCTCTTTTAAGCGAACATTTATTGCCATCAACTGAATGTTTATGTCCTCTGAAAGCTGAAAATAAACTTTTCAACTATAAGAGCAGATACTGTTTACTAGACTTGGAGAGAAAGTGTGGATCCATTAGATCAGCGGGGACAATTACATGGTTAAGGACAGAACAGAACCTTCAGTGGTAAACTTCATGTAATGTATATGCAGGCTGAATTTTAATGATGCACCCCTGAAACTGATAATGCTAATATTATATCTAGGCTATATAAACGAATAGTGTCTCCATTTTACGAAAACAAATAGAAGGATCCAAGTTGCCAACTGAACCCGCAAATGTGATGGTACCAGGCATGGGGGCTTCAGCGTGATTTGAACTAATGAGTGTGGGATGGGAACACTGTGTTCATAGGGAGAGAGTATCAGCACACTCTCTCAGTCCTCCTTGTGATGATACAGTGGGGTGTTTGCAGCCTGTTTGTCAGAAAGATGGTCTTTACCAGGAACAAGATCAGCCACACCTTGAACTTAGACTTCCCTGCCCACAGAACGAAGTATCTGCTGTTTAAACTAATAAATAAGCAGGCACACAATATTTACAGTACAAAAATTGACTACTGGGTTGTTGTTTCATCATCTTTCACATTGCAACTTTAGATACACCAAATGGTTTATTCAACGATCATGTTTTCATGTATTTGTTCTCTACAGGCTCCACTTGGGAAACAGACCTTACCACGTCCTGAGTAGTCACTCAAATACCTGCCAGATCACATGTGTCTGCAGGTAGATTTGACATTTTAGAACCACGCTGACCTGGTTACAGAGTCATAGCATTGTTGATTGATTGAGGGTGATCGATGCTGACTTTTAGAATCATATTTCATTTAGACAGTACGTTTGTGCACTATGTATGTTGAGGTAAATGAAGGCGAGCACAGGAAATCAAATAATCCGACCTAACCTATTGTGAACTATTTCACAGGTAGAGAATTTTAAGAATGAGCCTTCACGTGCCGTTGCAAATGTCACACCTGCAGGCTACCTGTAACCTTCTTTCTTACAGAACATTCGGGAGACATTCACTGCTTACTCTGACCATGCAAGTCTCAGTTTCCTTGCTCTATGAAATGAGGACAATGACCGGTACAGTTGCACAGGGTTTTAAAGATAAAACAAATCAGGCATCTGTTTGTTTGTTTTCCTGTGGGCCAGACCATAGGAAGAACATCCCCCAAAGCAGCTATAATTTTGCTTCTCTCTTTCCTGCTTGCTGCCCCCAAAGGTCTCCTTTCCCTGCCGTGGAATCATCTCTAATCCTGGCAGACAGCCTGTCCCCGGCTGATTGGAGCCCCGCACCACCACCACGACCCCCCCATCCCCCCTCCCCCCCAAGTCTGGGAAACCAGACGTGCAGGTGATGTGCTGTAAAGCAGTACACTGGATCTCAAACCAAGAGAGGGGGTGTCCTTTCCCTGCTGCCAGACCTAAGCGATCTTGTGCAGCTTCTGATGGCATCTCCAAGCAGCTATGTTTTTGCTGCTATAAAGAGCGTGATGACCTAATTAGCCCAGGGAATTCAGGAGTATGGCAGTGACGGGTGCTTGCCCAGCCCCCTGCCTGCCACCTCACAGACTGTGGCCTGGGTTGAGCACCCATGAGGTGGGGGCACCCAGTTTCCTCTGACGACTTTGCTGACAGTTTCCCAAGCTAAGTGGCCCAGAGCAGCGAGATGGAGACGATGACTTGAGACCTGCTACTGGCATCTGTGGAATCTTGGTAAGAAGAAGGGCATCGTGGCTCTTCCCCATCCCTACAGACCTTCGGGCCTGTGCAGGGGGTGGGGGAGTGGGGGGATGGGAGGGTGG
>PVHY01021835.1:0-23324 GCA_004024945.1 Uropsilus gracilis
GGTGCGATTTCCCGGGACTTGGTAGAACATGCTGTTTATCATTCCTGTACTGCTTTTGGAGCACCTTTGGTCTTGGTGGGTCTCATCTCCGCAGTTTGTGCCACATTTTGTTGCTCCTTCAGTCATGCTTCAGGTCTTTGGCTTTGGGGGCATGACTCGGCCTTATATTTTGAAAGAGAAGGGACAGCCATCAGCTGATGGTAGGTCTCCTCCCTTGGGGCTTTGCTGTGGGGCTAAAATTTTATTTTAAATTATTTTACTATTTATAAAATTATAGTAAATTTTAAAATTTTATTATTTTAATATTTACTTTCAAAATGTATTATTTTGGAAAGGGTTCGGAAGAGAACAGAGGCTACTGTGTGCGTTTCTCCTCCCATATCTTTAACTGGTGTCCTGCCAGACATCTATATACTTTTTTTTTTCCAGATGAAATATAATTCCATTCAGACAAAGAAACTATGCAGTCTTCCTCTTCTTCGTACTCACTTTTGCAGCACCGTGCAGAAAACTAGAAGAAAATTAGTAAATCTGGAAAATTTGCTTTATTACCTGAAGCCTAAACTGTAATGTCATGGTTTTAAAACTCCTTATATAAGCATTTTTAAGTGTTCAGGTCTTGATTTTTGTCCCTGACTTTGCTTCTTTAAAATAGGTGTATACATTTTGTGACATTTTACATTTATTGCTAACTGGTATCACACTCAACAGCTTGTTATGTTCAATGTCCGTGACCCACTTTTAAGAACTGGACACTTCCATAGAATGTTTGCCCCATACCTTGAGTTCCCAGTCTATTTACTGTGTAATTGGGGGTGCGAAGGAGTGTTCCTTTTCCTCCACATCTTTTTGTTTTCAAGCAAGGCCCTTTTCCTTCAACTTACTTTGGCGTTTAAGCTGCTGACTTTTTCAGTTTGCTTTGTAAGACGAGGCATGTACCTGATTTAAACATTCAGAATGAGAAAGCTGACCCTGGACTAAGCTATGCAGATTCTCTTCTTGTAATGATTGGGCCAAAGGATTGTTTCTGAGCCGGTTCCGATAGGACTGTACAAAACTGGTTATCCTGACAGTACCTCCAGCTACACACACCTGCTTCACTGGACGCCTTCCCAGCCCACTACCGCGTGGCCAGCCTCTTGATGCTTGTAATTCCTTCCACTAAGTTCTTTGCATTCTCCATGAGATCCATTCTAACAGCAGTTCCAACTTCCCGTTTCCAGTATGATCAGTACCGCAGTTTAAAACTTCGGGGGCGGCACTAGTTGAATGTGACCCTCACGGCCCTGGCAGGCGGCTGGACACGATGCTGAGGTTCCCGGCTGCTGGGTGCAAGCAGGGTCGGTCCAAAGCGGCAGGGGAGCCGCTTGTGCGCGGCGCTGCGCGCGCTGTCCTCATGCTGGTTTATAGAGGCTTCCGCTCCGCCCGGACCGCACGCCGGGTACCAGTTCGCGTTGAGGTCCAGGGACCTTCCGGGCCAAAGTGGTCAGCAGTTTTGAAATCTTCGGCTTAGATCTGCCGACTGCGGCGCAACCCCGGTCCCTCATAAGCGAGGGCGGACCTTGCGTGTGCCGGCAGTCTACCCGCCAAGGCTCAGCGCCCAGCACGGGAGCGCGCACTCGCCTGCTTTACGGCCGGGGGCGCGCGTTTGCGACGGTGTGACGTTAGCAGGTTTTGGCGGGAAAAGCTCTGCATTTGGATTCCACTGGTGGCGGGCAAAGGACGGCCTGGTGAGGAGAGGCGGCCGGTAGGGTGGGAACGGGAGCGGGAGAAGGAGTTCGCAGGCTGCAGTAGTTAGGAGGGGCACGAAGGGAGCAGGTAGCCGGTGGCGAGCGTAGGGGTTCGAAGAGACGGAGGGGCGGTTCCGGAGGGCGGAGGAGGTGGTGGCAGGGCGTCCCGGTGGTGGAAGGGCTGGAGAGACTGTCCCTCTGCTTGCTGGGAAGCCCCGAGCTTTGGGCGCGGGCCGACGACTTGCCCAGCCCTTCCTGCCGCCGCTGGGGGCACCTTGGCCCCGCCCCCGGGCTCCACCCGACCTCGGGGACCGGGTGGAGGGACGAGTGGGGAGCGAGCGGGGGGAGGGGCTCGGTAGCCGTGGTGACTCCCCATCCACGAGCCCGCGCCCCGCCGCTCTGAGCCGAACCCCACCTCCCGCCGTCTCTCATCCGCAAGCTCAGTGCCTCCAGGCCACAACACCACTGCTGGCTTTCGTCTGACGCCGGAAGAGGGCTTCCGTTTATGTGGGGATGAGGATGGCTATTCACGTACCACCATGCCAGGACGTAGAATACTTGCTTGTGGTTTAAAGACTTGGGTCCCACGAGTTGAGGTGTCAGGGGAAGCCAAGAGCTGCTATTTCTATGGAGGAATCATGGCAAGAGTAGAATTCGGTGGCTTTACAGATGGTTGAAGTTTATATTCATCCCGCGCTCTGTGTGGGTTCCTGCCTTTTACAGCCCGGGCACATGGTGGTGGAGTCATGGCAGTGCCTTTTGTGGAAGATTGGGATTTGGTGCAAACCCTGGGAGAAGGTGCCTATGGAGAGTGAGTTTGGATTCTTTTACCCTGCCTTCACACTTGGTTTCGTTTTTCTGATTATCATCTCGTTTTAACTATGTAATTTGTTTTGCAGTTTATTCTAATACAGTGGTCTCTTGGAGAAAAGATCTTTGCATTTGATATCGCTGAAGCTCCACAACCTTTTGTGAAAATAGCTTATTGCTTTTTCACATTGTATTTATTAAGACCTGGGAGAGACCCTTGAAGTTATTTTCTTCATATTCCTTCCTGGGGGTTTAGCACAGTGACTGCATAAGCAAATGAATAGACTCTGGAGGCAGACAGCAGGCTTGTTTCACTGCATCAACAGGCAAGCTGCTTCCTGTCCTTGTGTGCCTGTGTCCTCGCTGCAGGATGGGAACTAACCCCTACCCCATAGGTGCTTAAAACAGTTACCACCGCATACATAGTATCAGGTGAATGATATTAGGCAACATTACCGTTCAAAGATAAGACCTTGTGTATATGTAATATGGCTTAGAATTGCCATTTTCCCGTTTTAGTTTTTCTATGTTAAATGACTTGTATCTACAGCCTGATGACTTCTTTCGAGCATTAGCTATCATGCTTCACACTTCGAAAGGGAGTAGAATCTGTTGATAACATGGCAGAAACCATTTCCTTGGTTTCTCTTTGGTGAGGAAATTATTTAAGGTGAAATCATTTTGGATAAGTAATAGTTAATCTTTAGAATTTTTAAAAGAAATGAAATTCAGACATCTGGAATGTGGTTAAAAACTCTTCCTTTTCCGTTTTAGAGTTCAACTTGCGGTGAATAGAAGAACTGAAGAAGCAGTTGCTGTGAAAATTGTAGACATGAAACGTGCTATAGACTGTCCAGAAAATATTAAGAAAGAGATTTGTATTAATAAAATGTTAAATCATGAGAATGTAGTGAAATTCTATGGTCACAGGAGAGAAGGCAATATCCAGTATCTATTTCTGGAGTACTGTAGCGGAGGAGAGCTTTTCGATAGAATAGGTATGGAAAAGATTTAAGCTATTCATTCAACTAAGAGTTTCTAAAATCTTGGGTCTGTTTGGTTATTCCATTCGGAATTGCTTATGCAACAGCAAAATTGGACTAAATTTTCTTATTTTTGTTATTTATGTCAACACATAAAAGCATATGTAGCCAAAGCCTTTCCCTGGGTTCTCTAAATGATCTTGGTTGGGATTGCTGTTCTACAGAGTTTAAGAGTGATAAGCAAACTAATCTCATGGTGAATATCGTAAGTGCAATGCATTGTGTATGCAATTTTTTGGCTAAACTTTCTAGTTTCATGAAATCATTATATACCTACGCAGATAAAAAAGTCATAGCATGGCATAGCATAGTATGTTATTAGATTTCTCCTTTAATTAAAATAACTGAGAATTTTTTAGGGCTGCTTTATATAAACATTCTATATATATTCAAAGACTTAATATTCTAGGACACAGTGAAGTACCTAAAATATATTCTGTGGGTCTAAATTTTTTAAAGCTTTTGTATTGACAGTTAAAAACTGATTATTAGGATCAGGAGTTGAGTGAAAGAAATTGAGGTAATGAGGGGAATCAAAATATAAAAAAATAAGGGAAAAGAGAACATTTCTTAATATGTGTTACTGTGTTTACTGAAGGAACACCGCAGGGATTCATGGCTTTGTAGTATGCAGTATAATCAATATTTAGTGAAATTAGCTTGGCTCTACCCAAACTTCCACTTTGGCAATTACATTTTAGGAGTAAGGGAAACATTGGCAGAGCACATAGTAAAAATTGGGGGAGAGTATGAAGGATACCAAATAAATCATAGTATAAGATAAGCAAGAGCTTTCAAAGTACTGATGTGGGTGAAAGTTCGTTATTTCTAATTTTCCTTTTATTTTTGCCAGGGAACATATTTCAAAATATGTTCATTTTTTTAGCATAAGATTCACTTTGCACTCATGTTTAACCTTAGAATCGGAAGAGTATATGGTTAGTACCTGATTATATTTACCTAGTAAACTAACTTACATGATTCTTACAGAGCCGGACATAGGCATGCCTGAACAAGATGCTCAGAGGTTCTTTCATCAACTCATGGCAGGGGTGGTAGGTATAGTTGGCTCTTTTTCTTAAGATAAGTGAAGTAAGTTAATAAATTCTAGTCTGTTTACCTCTACTTCCCTTTTAGGTTTATCTGCATGGCATTGGAATAACCCACAGGGATATTAAGCCAGAAAATCTCCTATTGGATGAAAGAGGTAAGTTTAACATTTTGTCACTGATGCCTGTATTATTTTAATACAAACATACCAGTCAGACAGTCTCTAGGCTTTTCCATTAGTCAAGTTTCAGGGTAAAATAAAATCTGAAAAATCTAAGAAATTTGAGAGACTTAAGTATATTTGGATGACACAAATTCTTTCTTTATAATGTAGTTGTGAATGAGAGAAATCAAACTTAGATGCAGGGGTAACTAGACGAGTGACTAAGGATTATCCAAACACCTTAATGAATTAATAAAGGGGAGTTTTTTTTTTATTGGAATATCCTGGACTTTAATCTTGTACTGTTTATCACTTTTAATCTAAGATGTGGGTAGAGATGTATATTTAGTTACATTTTATGAATGTCAAAAACTGGGAACGATAGTGAAATGTTAGTTAATAGAATCAAGATATAAAAGATGATGAAAACATCAACTGTATCAGGCAGTAATTTTTGTTCTTTTTTTTTTTTTAATACTCTATTTAATGCATTAAAGTAGTTCCTGGCAAATAGTAGGTTTTCAAAAATAGTCAATAAAGTGAGCAGA
Source organism: Uropsilus gracilis (assembly GCA_004024945.1). NCBI lineage: Eukaryota > Metazoa > Chordata > Mammalia > Eulipotyphla > Talpidae > Uropsilus > Uropsilus gracilis. The sequence continues at coordinate 5,345 of PVHY01021835.1, forward strand.
CCAGAAATGTGAACTAAATTTAGCAAATTATTTTCCAATAGGGAAAAAAAATCTAAAATTCAGTATTTAGATTGAAAAAATTAACCAAACAAGTATAGTTGAATGGCATTATTTCTGGCAGTAAAAGGGGTTTGAAAGGATTTTTACTCGGTGGCAAAATTCATTTTAGTCACTGGCATGATTTGGTTATTAGATAACTATGGTGATAGTATTTAGCATGAGAATGGTAGCAGTCTAGCAAGTACACTGGTGAGACCGTACTAGAAATAATGGTTTTCCTGGCACAATATTAAAAGGCATTTAGACCAATGAAGTTCTTTTTATAGAAGAGAGATAAGAATGATGAAAAGGCTATAAACTATATATAAGGAATAACTGAAGGAACTTGGAGAATTTGTTAATTGTTAAATACAGTTCTTTAGAACATGTAGGAAAAAATTATATTGAAGCCATTTGAATTAGTACAAGGATGACTCCATTAATGAATCTCGAAAAACTGAACAGGTTGCTTTGAATTGTGAGTTTGTAGTGGGAGAATCAAACACTGAATTATTATAAGGGATAATATTATAAAGGGAATTTAAACACTGATTGTATAGTAGGACCAAAATACTTTTTAGATCTTATTCTACCCTGAGATTTAGTGTTCCTGGAAGTATGGTTTACCACAACAAGAAACAGTATACTTTCTAACTAACCTCTTCCTCTCTAACTGAACTTGATATAATGGGGTAAATTAAGAAAAGGCAGCCTATTTAATAAATGCTAAAGATATGTGAACGTCATATTATCTGAAATGTGAAAACTTTTCTGAAAATAAAAGGAATTTTTTAAGCCTCTATATAAAGATGAAAGGTGGTCTGTAAGTAAGATCAGAGATCTGAAGAAGGTAAAAAAAAATCACTTGAAACCCATCTCTCATTTATGACCAATATAATAACTGATTGTTTTGGTGACTATCTTAGATATTCTTCTATTAACCCATTCACTAACCTTGCTACCTAAGCTTCTTGATAATTTAGCCTCCTGCAAGTTGTTTCATAAGATGCATACTGAAATTGCACACATTTAGAAATTTTGGTGTATCAAAAGTAAAGAATTACCGATTGCTCTTTTGATGAATTCTGAGAAATGAGAGCATAAGCTGAGAGAATTTCTTTTGCTTCCATTTTTCATTGCTTTTGAGAGTGTTAACAACCTTAAAAGTCACTTCCTCCCCTTCTCATCTACATGTTGTTGGTTCTGAGTAAATGTAAGTTTCAGGCTATCTAAGATTCAGAAAAAGAAGGATTATATGTCTCTAAATATGGACTATAGCTTAGTGTTAAGAGTTTGAGCTTCAGAGTCAGACATTTGAACTAGGTTTTGTTTTCCCTTTATATATATATGTATGTATACCCTGGAGGTTTTCCCACCACCTTGTTAATGTGAACCAGCTTCTTAATCTCTTATACCAATCCTTCCTTCCCACAACCCCACCCTTCCTCTCTCCCCTCCCCTCCCCATTTAACCCTCTCTCCCTCTCTTATTCTTTGCTTCAGTTCTGATGATAGTTTTAGTTTACTTGTTCTTTTGTTTGTTTTCCAGATATCCCACATATAGATGAGATCATCCAGTATTTCTCTTTTTGTTTCTGGCTTATTTCCACTAACATGATTCCTTCTAGAGCTATCCATGTTATCACAAATGCATCAAATTGGTCATTTTTGATTGCTGATGAACTAGGTTTAATCTAGGTCACTCATAGTAGGTGTGTGGCTTTGAGTAAGATCCTTCACTTTCTCTGCCTTGCTTTCCTCATCTATAAAATGAGATGATTAGAGAGGTATAGAGGTAACAAGAATCTGTGTGGATTGTGAAGATAAAGGAGATATATCTATATGCATGCAGACACATACATATATATCATAGGCTAGATTGTATGATATGTGCTTCTTTTGTGCATTGAACTTAATTACTTTTTATCCTTTTAATTTATATTTATACAGCATAAAAGCCTGTAATTTTTTTTAGGTTTTACATATTCTTTTTAAGTATGTAAAACTAGATTTATTTTGAGATACAGACATGGGAAAAATCAAAAGAAAAGAAAGCAGAATAAAACAAAAGTCAGAATGTTGGTTACTTCTCAGCTACTAGAGAAGGGAATATATTCAAAGGTATATTTCCAGGGAATTTCAAAGGAAATAGAATGTCCTTAAACTGGGTGTTGTTGAGTGGATGTTCACTATCTTTTTCTTTATGTGTTGCATATTATATATTTTTTTGTTTAATAATCTTTTAAAAAAGAAAATATTGCCAGTATAATTGAAGTTCTCCTGTGTATTCTTTAACAAATGTAGTTCCCTTTTTCTCAAAAGTAAACACTCTCCTCAATTTTGATTTACTATATCCGTTCTCTAATCTGAACATTATGTTGCAGACATAATAAAACAAAATCCAAGGAATGCTATGTACTCCATTGATATTTTTAGCGAGCACTACTTATAAGTAACCTGGTACTCTTAGTATTAGTGGTTTACTAGGATTGAGTCACATATTGCTTTTGAAAGGATATTTGCTGGCTATCAAGTCAAACAGAAGTAAACATCAACAGCTTATGGACTATAGTGTATATAAGTAGTTGATTTTTAAAGAATCAACCCTTTATTTCAGAACATTTAAGTTGTTTTAGTTTAAAAAAAAAATACCTGTTATGTAAATTTGTACATATGCCAGTTATAACATGGGTCATGTTATAATATTTGTTATAGCTCTTGGTTTTTGTTTGTTTGTTTTTGAGACTGGGTCTCACTATTTTTGCCTGTGGAACTGCAGGCTCATGTTGCCTGGGGTACCACAGACTCATGCAACCCCCAAACTCAGCTTCCCAGGTAGCTAGGATTACAGGCACGTGCCACCACACCCAGCTCTATTTTTTTGGAACTAGGTCTCGCTAGTGCCCCCAGGGGGACTCAAACCGCGATCCCTGACCCCGGCCACAGCTTCTAGGCTGCCACTTAACAGGCATGCACCACCATGCCTGGCCCCTTGTTTGTGTTTTTAATTTAAGCCCTAACCTATGTCAGTACATGTAGACATACCATGTGTCTTCAGCCCTGCAAAACAATTATCTGCATATATTTAGTTTCTTTTTTGATCATTTTAAGATAAATTCTACAAATTATACCTTCCGTGATTTTCCAGTAAACCTTAATTTCTGTAAGTATATCTATTTGATCAAACACCTTTATTGGTGCTGTTTTTTTTCCCCCTTTGGTTTAGATAACCTCAAAATCTCTGACTTTGGCTTGGCAACGGTGTTTCGGCATAATAACCGAGAGCGTTTATTGAACAAGATGTGTGGCACTTTACCTTATGTTGCGCCAGAACTTCTAAAGAGAAAAGAATTTCATGCTGAACCAGTTGATGTTTGGTCCTGTGGAATAGTACTTACTGCAATGTTGGCTGGAGGTAAAATGACAAAACTCCTCTCCTATGAAAAGACAAACTTGTTAGTAACAAAATAAATAAACAAGCCAAAGGATTCCCTATACATATGATAATATTTTACTGGTAATGTGTTTATTTTTAATTTAATTTAGAGTAAATGAAAATTTTGATTGAAAATTTTAATTCCAGTGATTTTTAAAGGGATATGCTATTCCACAGTAGCAATTTAAGATTCATGTCACTACATTTGAAAAGAATAGAACAGAAATTCATTAGTTGTGAAGTCCTTCTAGAATTTCTGTGAGTTGACATGCTTAGCTTGAAAAGCATATTGAATTAATTTGAAGGAACTTTCGATGGGTTTATATTGGTTATTTCCCATAATATCTTTAAGTCATGTTACAAACACTGGGACATTTTTTTTTAGGATTATTTATTTCTTTTTTAGAATTGCCGTGGGACCAGCCCAGTGACAGTTGTCAGGAATATTCTGATTGGAAAGAAAAAAAAACATACCTCAACCCCTGGAAAAAAATTGATTCTGCTCCTCTAGGTAACTATGTTAACTTGATTGATTGCAAGTACTGATTTGTTAGATAGTAAAGTCTAGTGCTATTTGAATCTTTCCTTTTCCTTTTTAACCTTTAAATAGTTGTGTAACTGATCCATGTATGTGTTTTACAAAAAATGAGATTGCAATACTCAAGGTATTTTGTTATCTATGCTGTCATTTAATGCTTTGTGCACATTTTCCTCGAACTGTGATTTAGGTGCGGTTTAGGTGCACATCACTGTTAGTAAAGGCTGTGGTGATATATATTCTACTGTATGGCTATGCCATTGTGTGCTCATTCAGGTCACTTTGATATAGAGATCTTAGATATTTTCTCTCTCATGAAAGAGATGTGAGGCACAGCCATTTAACTTAATCTTCATACATACTCTTAAGTGATTTATTTAAAATAAAGCCCCAGGAGTGGAATTGCATGTTTGAGGATTTGTGTAGTTTTTAATTATGAGTTACTTTGCCAAATTGCTTTCCGGAAAGCCTGTGCCACTCCATTACAATCTCGTGTCTTTAATTTTTTGTTTTGTTTTTTGATACTAGATCTCGCTATTTTTGCCTGTGGAACTGCAGGCTCACATTACCCAAGGTACCACAGACTCAAGCAATCCCCAGCCTCAGCTTCCCAGGTAGCTGGGATTACAGGTGCGCCACCACGCCCAGCTATTTTTTTGGGGACTAAGTCTTGCTACGTGCCCCTGGTGGGACTCGAACCGCGATCCCTGGCCCTGGCCGCGGGCTTCCTAGGCTGCTGCTTACAGGCATGTGCCACCATGTCTGGCTCATGTCTTTAATGTTAAAAAAAAGTTGGACTAACATTTATAGCATTGTTAGCAATGCTATAAAAATACATACTAGGTTTTTTTTTTTTTTTTTTTTGCTTTTTACTTTAAATTTAGTCATAGTGATGTTATATATCCATTATATATTAGCTTTTAATCTATTTTGTGGACTGTATATTTTGCTTATTTTTGGGAGAGAGATTTTCTTAGTACCTTGTTTTTTATACGTTAATATCATTTGATTTTGCAGTTTTTACAAGTTTTTTACAAGTATTTTAAATAGTTTTCATTTTCTTGGCATAGCGTTTTACATTTTTATTTATTCAAATTATTATTTTTTCCTTTATGGTTTATCATGTTTGAAGAAGTCTTTCCTGCCCCTAATATTTGAAAACTATTAGGGACAAAAATTCCCTGTCTTTCCATGGCTTCATTTTTATATTTAAATCTTTGGTTCATTAGAAAATTAATTTGGTATTTGGGGAGTTATGTGAATTCTTTATGAAGATAGTTAAAATACTTTAAAATGAAGATGCTTATATTACTCTCACATAAGAAGTTATTGGAACCAGGCATGGTGGCGCATGCCTGTAAGCGGTAGCCTAGGAAGCCACGGCCAGGGCCAGGGATTGTGGCTTGAGTCCCGCCAGGGGCATGTAGCAAAACCTAGTCCCCAAAAAAATAGGTGTGCATGGTGGCATGCTCCTGTAATCCCAGCTACTTGGGAAGCTGAGGCTGGAGATTGCTTGAGTCTGTGGTACCCCAGGCAACGTGAGCCTACAGTTTCATAGGCAAAATAGCAAGAACTAGTTTCAAAAAAAAAAAAGAAAGAAGTTATTGGAAACTAAACTTTCGTTATAAAACTGTGTGAGGGAACCTAGTATGACACTGGAACCACAAAATTTGATTTTGGAAATGGATGAGAGGATTTTTTTGGTATCTTTTTGTTGATATTGTCATGCTGGAAGAAATATTTATATCAGACTCTTGTTCTGCCGATTTTCTAACAACTGAGAATCAGATCTGGGATGAATTTATAAAAAGGGAACTATCATGAAATTAAAACAATAATTTTTGTATCATTATTCTTTCTCTTCCCAGGAATAATATTTGAACATAAGAAGGACAATGGAAAATGTGTCCAGATTATAAACTTAATCTGCATAACTTTTTTAAGTGTTCTCTTAATGTTTTTGTTTTTAGCTCTGCTACATAAAATCTTAGTTGAAAATCCATCTGTAAGGATAACCATCCCAGACATCAAAAAAGACAGATGGTACAACAAGCCCCTCAAGAAAGGTAACCTTCTTAAAATATACATTTTTTTCCTTCCTTTCTTCTTCTAAAGACCTTAAAACTTTTAGAGAATAATTCTGGAAAGAGATTTCTAAGTATTAAGATGCAAAGGCTGCCACATGGGTCCGTGGAAGCCAGAAGATTAAGACAGGTTTTTTCTTTTTGTAATAGAAAAGGTACCAACAAATCAGCAGCATGAGATAGCTGTGATCCCTGTCCTCATGGAGATTATAACATCTGGTAGGAAAACAGAAATTAAAAAATAATTTTAAAGTTCAGTAATAGTTATAGGGGGAATGGGGGTCATAGTAAAATATAAGTGTTTAACCTAGTCTTCCTACAGAAATCACATTAAGTCAAAAATCTGAAGGTTAAAAGGTTAACAGGGAGCTGACTAAAGAAGTACTAGCAGGATGAATGGCAGGTTCTGAGTAAAGGAAGCCGCACTTGGATTGTCTTGGAGTTTAGAAAGTGGTAGTACATTGAGGAATTAAATGAAAGCCAGTTTAGCATGGCCCTTGTCTGGCTTATGTCACCATGTTACTACCGTGTGTGGTACATTGTTGGCACTCAGTACATACCTTTGCACAAATGAGAAGGGGGAGAGGAAGAGAGGTTTGAGAGGAGGCCAGCCTAGTACATGATAGCTAAGTTGTAGAAGAGAACTTGTTAAGCTGCATTAAGAATGTGAGGATTACTGAAGACCATGGAGAAACCTTTGGAAGATTTTCAGCTGGGAAAGACATCCTAAATTTGGTTGTAAAAGGTCTCTCTGGCTTTTTTTCTTCTTCTTCATGTTTTCAATACTAAATGTGAGAAGATAGTAGCATAGACTAGGTTGATGGCAGGGAATTAGAAAGAAAAGATAAATTCCAAAGAAATTTAGGAACCAGAATTGTTGATTGAATAATGGAGGGGAATGAGGAGTTAATTTTTTTTTTGGCTTTTGGACATGTTGAATTTGAGAAGTTACATAGCAATGTGTAATAGGAGTGTGTATGTATGTAAAACTCAGGACCAGACTTGACTTGAAATGTTAATTTAGGTGTCTTTTTTGCAAATGGTAATTTAAGCCATCATGGTAGATGAAATTTAAGTGTATTTTTTAAAATGCCAGTATTAGGCCAGGCATGGTGGCTTGTGCCTGTAAGCTTCAGCCTATGAAGCGGCGGGGGATAGAGATCGCGGTTCGAGTCCCGCCTGGGGCCCGTAGCGAGACCTAGTTCCAGAAGAATAGCTGGGCATGGTGGTGCGTGCCTGTAATCCCAGCTACCTGGAAGCTGAGGCTGGGGATTGCTTGAGTCTGGGGTACCCTGCGCAACAAGAGCCTGCGGTTCCCTGGGCAAAAATAGCAAGACCTAGTCTCAAAAAAAAAAAAAAAAGAAATTAAAAATAAATAAATAAAATGCCAGTATCTAAGTGATGGGTGGAGTCCAGGGAGACAAAGAGTTGCCCCCTAAAGTGATAGAGGGTACGTGCCCCAGTGCAAGTAGAGGAGTGAACATTTGGTGGAAAAATGGAAGGGAGAAAAGGATGGGTGAAAATGCAAGTAAGTCACCAGATACTGTAGTTGCAAGTTGAGGGAGCTGCTAATGACTCTGTTTTCTTTGTGAAATTATTATAACAAGATGCTGTCTTAACAAGTTAAGGAAGTTGCTAATGACTCTTATGTTCTTTGTGTAATGAGAGATGGTATCACAATGAGGTGCTGGAGGGTGGTCTTGGAAATTTGGCAGGAATGTGGAAGTGATGATAAGATCATTGTGAAGAAAGGCAAGGAAACTGACTAGGGAAACTGAAATTGTTGAGAATCAGGTAAGGGTAGTAACAGAATTTACAGTGGCATGGTTTTTTTTATAATAATTATTCTTGACAAAACTTTTTAGAGAACAGGTCAAAGAATGTATGATAGAGCAGATTCATATTTATTGCTATTGCCAAATTGCTTCTAAAAGTTTTCATTCTTTAACAAGATCTTGCTGTCCTCATAGAACATTACTTTCTTACCATAAATGGAGCTATTAAAATTACGGTATTAACTGTGCATCCCACTCTCAAAACATAATTACTGGTCAGGATCTGTGAAATGTAGGATTTGATAGGAATCCTAGTAAATTCATAATTACTACTTTTTTTGTAGGAAGAACTACTATTTGTCTTGTGAGTATTTTGTATTAGATAAATGGATTTAGATATGGTGTTTCTTCAAGCTTTTCAGTTGATTGATTTAAAAATGACTGCATAGAACATTTGAAAGCATTTCTATTTTCCTTTTTCAGGGGCAAAGAGACCCCGAGTCACCTCGGGTGGTGTTTCAGAGTCTCCTGGTGGATTTTCCAAGCACATTCAATCCAATTTGGACTTCTCTCCAGTAAACAGTGCTTCTAAGTAAGATCAGTTTGTAAAAATCAAATAGTTTAATGTAATATTTCTCATGAAAAATAATGAATATATTTTCTGAAGAATGAATGTAGTTTTTAACAGTATGAGAATGAAAATATGATGTAAAGAAAACCGGATAGACTTTTATATAAAGATGAATTTTTCCCTGTATTTTAACACCTCAGTGAAGAACATGTGAAGTACTCCAGTTCCCAGCCTGAACCACGTACAGGTCTTTCCTTATGGGACTCCAGCCCCTCCTACATTGATAAACTGGTACAAGGAATCAGCTTTTCCCAGCCCACATGTCCTGATCATATGCTTCTGAATAGTCAGTTACTTGGCACTCCAGGATCCTCACAGGTAAATCTTATCAAAGCTTAAAAGAGACACAGGTAAAAATGGCTTTTCAAATAAATAGTAGGTACCCTTTTTTTCATTTTCTTACAGTCTTTCACGCATTTTAATATATATATTCTAGAACTACAGTGCTAACACTTGCTATAGATTATTTTTTTGGTCAAGGAAGACAGAACTAAAGGAGACCTTTGTGTTTAAAAAATCCAGAAAAGATTTTTCAGCTAAATGGCTATGATATGACTACTGTAAGTGACAGTAGATTACTTTAGCTTTCCTCTGTTCGATGTGTAGAACCCCTGGCAGCGCTTGGTCAAGAGAATGACAAGGTTCTTTACCAAGTTGGATGCAGATAAATCTTACCAATGCTTAAAAGAGACCTGTGAGAAATTGGGCTATCAGTGGAAGAAGAGTTGTATGAATCAGGTATGTTTCATTAACTTCCATTATATCTTCTGAATTTGAAATATTTGAGTGGCAAGCTACCATCCGTATAGTTTAAAAATATAAAGTGATTGGTTTAGTTTGAAGAATAAGCAACTGAAATAGAATTTAAATAAAAAACTCTTAACCTTAAATACCTTCTTAGAAGACTTCTCTAAGTTTTTAAAAATTTAAGAGGCTGAAGTTATTTTTAAGAACTATATGTAAATTATAACAGTAACATTGACTCTCTAGGAAGATGAATACATTAGCTCCAATCTTTCTCCCTCGTTCCAATTTCTGTTGTTTAGATTGTAATATATAACAATCGTGAAAAATAAGTAGAGGGTGAATTTTTGTACTAAGTGGTAAAAAAGAAGCTTGTAACATAATGCAATGCATTATCTTTCCCTGGATCACAGATTTAAAGGGAAAACACTCCAAAGAATTTTAACTGGGACAAATGGAAAATTGGACTCTGTGTTAGATGTTTTCTTAATATGTCAGATTCTTGGATGTGGTCATATTACTGTGGTTTGTAGGAGAGTATCTTTGTTCATAGAAGAAACATTGAAATGCAGTATGTTATACTTGTAATTAAGATTAAAACGTGTTTGGAGGTCTTGGGCTGCTGGCTGTCTCTCCACATCACCCACCTACCCTGGCGTATTATAGACCAGGGAACCAGTCAAGTAACTTAGAGGAAGCACTGAAAGTAGCAGTTGCAAGGCCCCTCTAGACCCTCACATCTTTTTCTGATTGCCACTCTAGCTTTTCAGCTGCTAATCTGACTCTTAGTCTACATTTTATTTATTTGTGGTTTTTACCATCCGTTTGCTTTTCATTGTTTTCCTATGATTTGTTAAAATAAAGAGTTTAATCTCGAATAGTAATTTATATCCTCTAGATTTTTTGCATTTTAAAATTGAAAATTATTGGTAATTTCAGATTCACTTTATATTAAACTACTGAGATTAGTCTTAAAAGGCAATTCATTAGCGTCTATAAAAAAAAAGTGTAGGTCATTTCCTGAATTTTTCTTAAAATATAGATTTTATAACAATGACCCTTTTCAGGAAATCTGCTTCTGTGGAATGTAATTGAACTTTCCAAGCATTATCTCTCCCTTAAAAGAAAGACATATCAAAAGACTAGTTTTCAGAAAGACTCATAATATAAAGAGACTTTGGATATGTTATTAAGGAATTATCATCCCTTTATCCCATAGAATCAGTCAAGGCATCCATCCTGGTTTTCTAAAACAGTGACAGTACTGCCGCATCCTTAGAGAATGTGGTTAAACCGCCAATAAATTTAAGACATAAACGAGAGAAAGATACTTCTTCATGGACTGAGCACATGGATATGGGGTGCTAGTTATTTTTGAGCTAGTTTAGTTCAAAAGCTGGGTAATTATTCTTTCTCACCAACCAAGTGACCATTATTTAATGTTATCATCAACAGTTTATGGCCCACCGGCAAGAAAAGGCAACCTGATCAATATAAACACTGCAGACCTCAAAAAGAAAAAAAGAAACAATTCACTCCTTACTTTACTAAAATCTTTCTTGTTATAAAAGCCAAATCTTTAAATTAAAAATGTTTTTAGAGAATTTATGCAGATTTTATGAGAGTTTAACGGCATTCTATAAAGGCAGAGCTGAAATCAGTATTAAATATAAACGTTTGTTACAAGTAAAGGGAAATTTTTTTAAGATTGATGATTTTATAAGTTCAAGATGTCATTTAAATATTTGCTTTAATTAGTGTTGTAACTAGGATTAAAATAAGATATCATTTCAATTATAAAGTTCACTGCTAAACTTACACAAGTATCAAAAATAACCATAGAAGGATCTGAAAACACATTTTGGAAATATATTTCCTTTCATATAAATAGGTGTGAAGTATTCCATGTTTTCAGTGTAATTATAGCATATCCATTCCAAATCGGTTTGTTTTATGCAACAGGCCAATTTTTTTTTTTTTTTTAACCTTAAGAGGGAGGCTGAAACAAATTTACTTACTGAAAGACAAATGAAACAAGAGTCACTGAGGGTACAGGAACACCTTTGGTAATCTTACCACACAGTCCAGTCGCTGGTCCAAAACATCGCATGGCTGCTCAGCCATGTGTATCCACAAAATGGTGGCTGCCCCAACTTAAACTGGATGAAGGAGTTAAGATGGTGCCACAGCTCCTTCTTCAAAGACACAGCTCCACTCACTGCAGGCCAGAAGAAGCCAGGATGGCGTCATTGCAGGATTGAATTGTAGATCCTTCTCCTAAAGGCACAGCTCCAGCTTTATTTCAGCTCCAACTCCAAAGTGGCCCAGCATCAGCAAAACTCACTCCATACAGCAACACAGCAAGCACTTCAGATGTCTCACGTTGAAAATGGCAACACAGCAAACTCTCTTCAGTTCTCTAGAAGACTTCCAAACCTTGCAGTTTCAAAATTAAACCAAGTTTTTAAGTACTACATTTCCAAGACAGCTCACACAGGTCACGAGTTTCTCCAACATGCTTCCCAGGCTCCTCACCGGCCCAGGCTAGGGATGGAAGCTCACAGCTTGGCTTCCTTCCCTGCCACCTCACATGGCAGCAGCAGCAGCAGCAGCAGCTCTGAAGCCCCCAGCCTCCCTGCTGCTCCTCTCTGTACCTCCCCTCTCAGTTCTCTTCTGTGCAACAGGCCAGTTTTGATGGGCCTTAAAAGCTTCTCACTTCAAAAGAGATTATTTCATGTTGCCATTTTAAGATTCTCCAAGTAACAAGCATCCATAAAAATTCCCATTTTTAAAATTTCTTTAATCGGTTCTTTAGAAACTTCTGGATTTATTCATTAATAGTGACCCTTAAGTGTTTTTAGAATTCCATTTGTTTCAGAATAACCTGTTACTTGTTGGCAACATTGTAGTCATGTCCTATATCTTGATGCTCTTTGCATGTATCAGGGAACACATAAATACCAAGTGAATAGCCATGCTGCATGAGATTTTTTTTTGCCATTGGATTTCCCATGTTGCCTAGTGCAGTGAATCCAACTGGAGCCAACTGGAGCCTTGAAAGCCACTGATGTAGAATACAGCACGGCAGGACTAACTACTGTCCTACAAGAGTTTGGAGATGACTCTTCAGAGCCACAAGGAGACTGCCATGCTGCCCAGCTCCTCTTCCCGGTGGTGGCCTCCACTGCTCCCACCTCACCACTGACCACCTTTACTCATACTTTAATACTAGCATCTGCCCTTAATCTGTTTTTATTTTCTTCAGCTGTTTGTCTTAGTAACTTGGGTAAAATACTAGACTTATTTTGGTTGCTATAAGTTCACATAGAATCAACAGCTGCTAATGGTGCATCTATTTATAGGTTGATCTGGGCTGGGCACACACACTGGGAGAGGAAGACTCAGAAAGGAGTGAGGTTTTAATCTGGCGCTTACCCCTGTTACAGAAGTTTCTCTCAAGCTTTTATCCCAGTAGTATAATTAACTGAGATGACAGTTTGCTTAGAGTATATTCTGCCCACACATTTGGCTTAACCTCAATTTTATTGCCTTAGGTGACTGTATCCACAACAGATAGGAGAAATAATAAACTGATTTTCAAAGTGAATTTGGTAGAAATGAATGAGAAGATCTTGGTTGACTTCCGGCTTTCTAAGGTAATTGCTATACAACAGCTATTTTTTTCTAATAAATTTTACATTGTTAAGGGAATACTACATGTTGTAAAAGATTTTTTTTAAGTGTGAAGAGGAAAATAAGTTTAATCTCATCATCTAGAGGGAATAAGATTTTTTTTTGGTATATTTCACTAGTCTTCATAATGAAATACTCTCCTGTGAAGATTTTTTTTTATGGCATTATGTATTTACATGGCATTTGTAAATATCTGGTAACTTGTTTTTTCCTTTTAATATTATAAACATTTGTTCTTATTGTCTAGTGTTCTAGTGACATTTTCCTTATAAAAGGCTTTGTTTCTTATGGAAAATGTAAATAAGTGACAATAGAATAAAAATAATTTTAAATTATTTTTAAATTACAGTAATTACTGTGAATATTTTGAAGCCTTCTAAACGTTTTCTTGCTGGACTCATATCTTTTTTGTAATATAAAGATTTGTCAAAAATCCTTGTACTTTAGCATTAATGAGGCTTTATCTGTTAAAAGTAACTCATGATTAAATTTTTATAGTTGTATTTATATTTTTGATTATGTCTTTAGAAATTATTGGTTCTAGCTGGGCATGGTGGCGCATGCTTGTAAGCGACAGCTTATGGAGTTGTGTGAGGTCTGGGGATCGCAGTTCAAGTCCTGCCCGGGGCAACACAGCGAGACCTAGTCCCAAAAAATAGCTGGGCATGGTGGCGCACACCTATAATCCCAGCTACCTGGGAAGCTGAGGCTGGGGATTGCTTGAGTCCGTGGTATATTGGGCAACATGTGCCTGCCGTTCCTCGGGCAAAAATAGTGATACTTAGTCTCAAAAAAAAAAATTATCGGTTCTGAGGTTAGAATTTTAAAGCCCTTTTTATATAAGACCAAAACAGCCTTTTCTTTTCCTGAGAGAGTATACGCAGCTCTAATGAAGATTGGAAAAGTAAGTCCCATTCTTTTTTTTTTTGAGACTAGGTCTCGCTGTTTTTGCCCGTGGAACCGCAGGCTCTCATTGCCCGGGGTACCACAAACTCAAGCAATCCCCAGCCTCAGCTTCCCAGGTAGCTGGGATTACAGGTGCCCACCACCACACACAGCTATTTTTTTTTTGGAACTAGGTCTCGCTACGGGCCCCAGGCGGGACTCGAACCGCGATCCCTAGCCCCAGCCGCTTCATAGGCTGAAGCTTACAGGCACGAGCCACCATGCCCAGCCTAGTAAGCCCCTTTCTTTACACTGGAGATTTGCTGCAATACTCTCATCCACATGCTTGGATTAAATTATTAGGGTCCAGTGTAATGAAATCTCATTAACTGAATCACTGGCTTTGTGTCCACAGTATTTTGGCAAGACATCAGTATAGTTGTGTAGTTTATTTTTCATTTACAAATGTCATACCTTTTCCAATTAACTTAGATTCAGTTATACAAACACATGAAATAGAAAGGATGCCATTGTTTCTACTTTCTGAGCTCTGTGTGGTGGGACTAGTAGCAGACCTGAAACCAGGCCAAAATTATGTATGTGGTTATTTCTTCTGCTGTGTTATGTGGTCTTTATAAGAGAATTTGGAACTGTAGCTGGACATACCTAAGTATATTGACCTCTACTTCTCATTTAGGAATTGTTTGATTATATGGCATAGTCTTCTTTACATTGACTTTGGATATTATTCCTAATACAGGGTGATGGATTGGAATTCAAGAGACACTTTCTAAAGATTAAAGGGAAGCTGACTGATGTTGTGAGCAGCCAGAAGGTTTGGCTTCCTGCCACATGATAGAGTGATTGTCTCCGGGGTTTCCTGGTGAATATAATGCTGCTATGTTGACATTATTCTTCCCAGAGAAGATTGTCCTATTCTGGAAACTGCAAATAGTCCCTGAAGAGTTCTCTTCCCTCCTTAGCCATACGTTTTCTAATTCTCTATGTATGTTCTGCTTACAGATGACATCTATATTTTAATTGTAAGTAAAATTTTGGGAAAGGGTTGCATAGAATTCATTAGCTATTTCTTTGAGGGTAGTGTCTGAATTTGAGACCCACCGGTTGGAACCCAAGCTTTATGGGGACATGAGTTTATCAGCTTTTATACCAACATATTGAAAGATAATACCCTGTCCTGTTTTTACAAAACATTTGGTATTATCTTAAAAGTACACATTTTCTCCTGGTTTAATTACATGGATAAATTCTTTAAGCCATCCCTTGTGGCTTTTGGACCGTAGACTTATCAATCTGTGAAAGTGGAGCCAACTTCAAAAAATTCATCCTGAAGATTTATACAAATTTTCAAAAGAGTATGACCAAATATATAAGTCTGTTTCTTAATTAAAATTACAATTAAAATTGCAAATAGGTATGTTTTTTTTTCTAGTGTGGTTAAAATACTCATTGACCGTTGATGTAGAAGTTGAGCTTAAACTCTAGTGCTTAACTACTTTTATTCTAAAATTACTGTTGCATATTTAAAAGATTTTTTTCTGTATTTTCTACTTTCACAGTCATATTTTAATTATTACAGAAATAAGTTCTATATGAAAATGAATAGCTAACTTTGTAAACTTATTGGTGACTAAGCTTCTAGGTGATAAGGAATAAGGAAGAAGTATAAGGAAGCTATAATGGAAATAGATCTGATGCCTGGTTCTTTTACCTATTAGTTTTGTCAAGACTTTGTTCCACTAAATTTTATGTTAACTTTTCATGCATCAAGTTGGGGCCCTATATTCCCTCCCTATCGTCCCCCCCCCCCCGCCTTTTTTTGTGATTTATAAAATCATCTTTGTCTGAAGGCAACAAGTTTTATGGTTAGAGTTTATCATATATTAGTATATGCCGGTAAATTGTATTACTACAGAATACAATTACTACAGAATACATAGTAGAAAATAAATTTGAACCCATAGACGGCTCCTAAGAATCCCAATATAGTTTCAAATAGCAAAGAAATTTTGCTCTTGAAAATTGTCAGCCAGGCTTAAGTAACTCTCAGAAACAGTTATTTGGGTTTTTGGCCTCTTCTGTGTACACCAGAATTTCACAGCCACAATCTAGCTGACATTTTCAGTCAACTCATAGTTGGTTAATGACCAAAATCAGCTTTTATTCCTGTCTTCCACTGTTCCTCCCTATTTTGCTCCATCTCAGTGGATGCTGCTTTCAAACCACTCCTCCTCCCCCCCAAGTCAAAATTTTTTAAATCATCCTAGACATGATTTTCATATTTTATATTCAGCTTAACAAATCCTGTTCAGTTCAGCAAATATATCAAAAAATGTATCTCACCTCACACACTTAGTTGAAGTCACTGTTACCTCTTTCTGTGGCAGTTCAGAAAAACAATGATCCTTCTGAAATGTGAATCCGGTGTCTCTTCTTTGCTCTCAGCTCTGGTGACTTCAGACAAAATTCTAAATATCTGTGACTTGCATGTGATCAGCCACCTCATTGGCCTCACTTGCCAGTTTACTACTCACTGAGCCATAATGGCTTTGCTCTTTTGCTCTCAAGATAAGCACATTCCCGTTTCTTGATTTGCTGTTCCCTTTACTTAAGAGTACTTCCAGATATTTATGTGATTTGTGTTTAAGTGCCACCCACCCACATACACACAGTCTCCCTGATGTACTTAAAATATGACCCCACCTCTGACACTTTATTTCCTTATTCCTTTATTTTCTTCATATCTGTATAGGATACCTACTATATGTTTCTCCCACTGGAGTATGTAACACTTGGGCTCCTTGAGCTCAGGGACCCTAACTTGACCTGTTCTCTTTTGCCTCCCCAGCAGCTAGAACAGTACCTGATAGGTTACAACATGCTGTAAATTGCTTAACAAAGAAATAGACGCTCATTTGATCTGGTCTGCTAGATACATCTGGAAGCCAAATACTTCTCCATTTTTATTGCTGCCACCCTAATGATTGCCACCCTCATCTCATTTCTTCACTCTGTTTCTCTTACTAAAACCGTCTTCCCCTTATTTCCCCCTTTTGGTGTTTTCCAACCCTTTTCCCTTAGTCTTTTCTTTGCATATGTCCTAAATCATTGCTGTGTTTTAGTGATAAAGTATACTGTGGCATTCCCTTGCTTAAAAGCCTCTAGTGGCTTCTCGTTGCATCAGAATTGGAATCTAAATTCTTTGCTCTGGCTCTCCTGTCCCTGTATGCTTCCCCCTCCTCTGCTCACTGCAGTGCAAGCAGAGTAGCCTTCGTTTTCTTCATCTGAATATGCTCATTCCCCTCTCACAGACTGGGTTTTCGAGCTTCCTCTGTGTAGCACTCAAATCTCATCCTAAATACTACTTCTCCTACCAATCACTATCATTCTGCTTTCTTCATAAAACTGATCACTCTCTGAAATCAATTTATTGTCTGTCTTCTCCACCAAAATGGAAGCGTAGACCTCATTTTCACCCATGGTTGTCCTGTATAGAACAGTACATGGAATATAGAGAAGACTGAAAAATTTGTTTTGACTAAATGAGTAAATTATATAAATATGAGAACAGAAATACCACAGAATATTACAAGGGGAAGGCAATTAGATGGGTCATGAAGAAGTCTTATCAGATACTGGAATTTGTATAGAATGGTGGGACGTTCAATTCAGATTTGCGGACTAGCTTGAACATTCATTCAATCATGTGAACACTGGCAATTGCTTCTTTAATGAGACTGATCATAACTACCTTTGAGAGTTGTTTTTAATTTTAAATCTGTTAATGTACATGAAGAATGTAATACCGTATTATACAAAAAGGCATTCAATAAACATAAGTGGCCATAATGTATCAGCATGTTTATTATGCAATTGGGAAAATTTGTTCAATTATTAAAAGTAAGATTTATCAGTAAAAATTTGTTGCCAGCATAAATGAAGGAAGAAGGGTTTATTATCCAAAATAAAAACTCAAGTTTTAATGGAAAGATAACCCTATGCCATGTGTGTGTGTGTGGTGTGGTATGTGTGTGATAGTTTTAGTATGGTGTGTATAAATACATAAAGTATCTGCTGTGTAAACAGCAATTGTAAAGTTAGCATTTGTTTAGCCACAACTCAGTTAAAGAACAGG
>PVHY01021836.1:0-23306 GCA_004024945.1 Uropsilus gracilis
GACTTTCAGGACACTGGAAGTTTTTTTAGGGAGCTATCTCCTGAATTCAATCAGACTACATAGGTTGCAGTGCATATCTTTCTATGACATCTCTGTACTTTGATGATCATATATGAAATCTTGGTTTCACACTTCCTCGGGTAGAAAAGGATATAAGTCCATAACACCCAAAGATCTTAAATTTTGATTTCTCCCACTTGTTATTTAACGTTTTTTCATTCATATTCCTTTTGATTTAGGCCATTCAGGCCAACACGCAGTGCTTTAAGTGAGAAACCTCCTTAATTCAATCAGACTTCAAAGGGTGCAGTATAAATATTTTGGAACTTCCCTGTACGTTGATGTTTATAGATGAAATCTCTCTTTGTTTTTCATTTCATGGGATAGAAAACATGTAAGTCTATATCACCCACAGGCCTTAAGTCATGAATACAACCACTTGTAATTAACCCCTTTTTCATTCAAATTCCTGCTGATTTAGCCCTTCAACCAAACTGTGTTTTCAGGGAGATACCTCCTGAACTCAATCAGACTCCAAAGTGTGCAGTTTATATCTTTCTGTGACTTCTCTGCACTTTGGGGATCATAGATTAAATCTCACTATATTATCTACTTCATGGGCTAGAGAATGCTATAAGTCCATATCACCCAATGATCTTAAGTCACGATTTCTCCCAAGGTCATGAGCTCTTTTTTCATTCAAATTCCTGCTCATTTATGCTTTTCAGGCTGACAGGCAGTGTTTTCAGAGAGAAACCTCTGAATTCAATCAGACTCCAAATGATGCGGTATATATATTTCTGTGACTTCTCTGTACTTTGATGATCATAGATGAACTCTGTTTTACACTCCATGGGGTAGAAAAGTATTTAAGTCCATACCACCCACAGATCTAAAGTTATGAATTAATTCTCCTCCCTGTTATTAGCCCTTTTATCATTCAAATTCCTGTTGATTTAGCCCAATCAGGACAACAGGCTGTGTTTTCAGTGAGAAACCTTATGAAATCAATCACACTCCAAAGAGGGCAGTATATATCTTTATGGTACTTCCCTGTACATTGATGTTTATAGATGAAATCTCTCTATGTTTTCCACTTCATTGGGTAGAAAAGGATATAAGTCGATATCACCCACAGGTCTTAAGAAATGATTTCTCGCCCTTGTTATGAACAATTTTTTCATTCAAATATCTGCTGATTCAGGCTTATCAGGCCAACTTGAAGTGCTTTCATGGAGAAACTTCCTGAATTCAATTGGACTTCAAATGGTGCTGTATATATCTTTCTGTGACGTATCTTTACTTTGATGATCATAGATGAAATCTCTTTATGTATTACAGTACATGTGGTATTAAGGATATAAGTCCATAGTACCCACAGATCTTAACTCATGATTTCTCCCACTTGTTATTAACACTTCTTTCATTCAAATTCTTCTTTTATAATTCTTTCAGGCAATAAGACACTGTTTTCAGATAGGAACCTCCTGAATACAAACACACTCAAAGGGGTAAAGTGTATATCTTTCTATGACTTCTCTGTATTTGATATCACAGATGAAATCTCTTTACGTTTTATACTTCATGGGGTAGAGAAGTATATAAGTCCATATCTCCCACAGATCTTAAGTCATGATTTCACCCAATTGTTATTATCCCTTTTTTCTTTCAAATTCCTGCTGATTTAGGCCTTTCAGGCATTGGCAGTGTCTTCAGTGAGAAACCTCCTGAATTCAATCAGACTACATAGGGCGCAGTACATATCTTTTTGTGACTTCTCTGTTCTTTGATGATCATAGATGAAATTTATGTTTTACACTTCATGGGGTAGAAAAGCATATAAGTCCATAACACCCACAGATCTTAAATCTTGATTTCTCCCACTTGTTATTAACCTTTTTTTCATTCAAATTACTGCTGATTTAGGCCTTTCATGATAACAGGAACTGTCTTCAGTCAGAAAACTCTTGAATTCAATCAGAATCCAAAGGGTCCAGTATATATATTTCAAGACTTCACTGTATATTGATGATCAAAGATGAAATCTCTCTGCGTTTTAAACTTCATGGAGTACAAAAGGATTTAGTCCATATCACCCACACTTCTTAAGTCATGATTTCTACCACTTGTTAATAACCCTTTTTTCATTCAAATTCCTGCTGAGTTAGTCATTTCAGGCCAACAAGCAGTGTTTTCAGCGAGAAACTCCTGAATTCAATCAGACTCCAAAGGGTGCAGTATATAACTTTCTGTGAATTCTCTGTACTTTGACGATCATAGATGAAATCTCTCTATTTTTTACACTTCATGGGGTAGAAAAGATGTAAGTCCATATCACCCACAGATCTTAAGTCATGATTTCTCCCACTTGTTATTAACCCTTTATTCATTCAAATTACTGCTGATTTAGGCTTTTCATGCCAACTGGAAGTGTCTGATGATCCTTTGGATTTCAACTATTATCCAAAGGGTGCAGTATATATATTTCTGTGACTTCTCTTGCTTTGATGATCATAGATATATGTCTCTAACTTTTACACATCATGGGGTAGAAAATGATAAAATCCATATCGCCCGCAGATCTTAAGTATGAATTCTCCCCTTTGTTATTAACTCTTTTTTCATTCAAATTCCTGCTGTTAGGGTGTTTAGACCAACTGGCATTGTTTTCAGGGAGAAACCTCCTGTATTCAATCAGACTCCAAAGGGTGCAATATATATCTTTCTGTGACTTCTCTGTACTTTGATTATCATAGGTGAAATCTCTCTATGTTTTGCGCTTTATGAGGTAGAAAAGTATATATGTCCATGTCACCAACAGATCTTAAGACATTAATTCTCCCACTTGTTATTAACCCTTTTTCTTTCAAATTCATGCTGATTTAGGCCTTTCAGTCCAACAGGCAATGTTTTCATCCAGAGAACTCCTGAATTCAATCAGACTCAAAGGGTGCCATATATATCTCTCTGTGACTTGTCTGTATTTTGACGATCATAGACAATATCTATGTTTTACACTTCTGGAGTAGAAAAGGGTATAAGTACATATCAGCCTCAGATCTTAAGTCATGAATTCTCCCACTTGTTATTAACCCTTCTTTAATTCAAATTCCTCTTATTTAGGCCTTAAGGCCATAAAGAGTGTTTCAGGGAGAATACTCCTGAATTCAATCCGACTCCTAAGAATGCATTATATATCTTTCTGTGACTACTCTGTATTTGATGATAATAGATGAAATCTCTCTATGTTTTACACTTCATGGGGTAGAAAAGGATATAAATCCATGTCACCAACAGATCATGAGACATGATTTCTCCCACTTGTTGAAACCCTTTTTTTCATTCAAATTCCTGCTATTTAGGCATTCAGGCCAACAGGCAGTATTTAAAGCGAGAAACCTCCTGAAATAAATCAGACTCCAAAGGGTGCAGTATATATCTTTCTTGAATTCTCTGTACTTTGATGATCATAGTTGAAAACTCTCTATGTTTTATACTTCATGGAGTCGAAATGGATATAAGTCCATATCACCTACAGATCTTAAGTCATGATTTCTCCCACTTGTTATTAATCCTTTTTTCATTCAAATTCCTGCTGACTTATGCCTTTCAGGCCAAGAGCAGTGTATCTGCCAGAAAACTCCTGAATTAATCAGAATCCAAAGAGTGCACTATATATCTTTATGGAACTTCCCTGTATGTTGATGTTTACAGATGAAATCCCACTCTGTTGTTCACATCATGGGGCACAAAAGGATATAAGTCCATATCAAACACAGATTTTAAGTCATGATTTCTGCCACGTGTTATTAACACTTTTTTCATTCAAATTCCTCCTGATTCACAGCAACAGGCAGCATTTTCAGGGAGAAACCTCCTGAATTCAATCAGAGTCCAAAGGGTGCAGTATATATCTTTCTGTGACTTGTCTGTACTTTGATGATCAAAGATGAAATCTATGTTTTACACTTCATGGGTGAGAAAAGGATATTAGTCCATATCACCCACAGATCTTAAGTCATGATTTCTCCTCTTGTTATTAACCATTTTTTCTTTCAAATTCCTGATGATTTGGGCCTTTCAGGCAAAAGGCAGTGTTTCAGGAGACCTTCTGAATTAATCACTCTCACAGTGTACTGTATATATCTTTATGGAACTTTCCTGAACATTGATGTTTATAATTGAAATGTCTCTATGATTTACACTTCATGAACTGGAAAAGGGTACAAGTCCATAGCACACACAGATACTAAGTCATGATTTCTTGACTTGTTATTAACCCTTTTTTCATTCAAAATCCTGCAGAATGAGGCCTTTCTACGATAAGGCAGTGTTTTAAGGGAGAAAACTCCTGAATTCAATCGCACTCCAAAGGCTGCATTATATATCTTTCTGTGACTTCTCTTTACTTTGATGATCATAGATGAAATGTCTCTATGGTTTACACTTCATGGAGTAGAAAAAGATATAAGTCCATATCACCCAAATGACTTAAGTCATGATTTCTCCCACCTATTATTAACCCTAATTCTTTCAAATTCCTGCTGAGTTAGAGCTTTCAACCAGCAGGCAGTTTCTTCAGTGAGAAACATCCTGAATTCAATCAGAATCCAAAGGGTGCAGTATATATCTTTCTGTGACTTCTCTGTATTTTGATGATCATATGAAATGTATGTTTTACACTTCTAGGGGTGGAAAAGGATATATGTCATAAACACACATAACTTAAGTCATGATTTCTCCCATTGTTATTAATCCTTTTTCCATTCAAATTCTGCTGATTTAGACCTTTCAAGCCAACTGTAAGTATTTTCATTGAGAAACCTCCTGAAATAAATCAGACTCGAAAGGGTTCAGTATATATCTTTCTGTGACTTCTCTGTACTTTGATGATCATAGATGGAATCTGTCTGTATTTTCCACTTCATGGTGTAGAAAAGGATAAAAGTTCATATCACTCACAGATCTTAAGTCATGATTGATCCCACTTGTTATTAACATGTTTTTCCTTTATTTTCCTGATGTTTTAGGATTTTCAAGACAACAGGATGTGTTTTCAGCGAGAAACCTTCTGAATTCAATCACACTCCAAAGGGTTCAGTATGTATCTTTATGTATCTTCCCTTACCTTGATGTTTATATATGAAATCTCTCTGTGTTTTACACTTTATGGAATAGAAAAGGAAATAAGTCCATATCACCCACAGATCTTAAGTCATGACTTCTCCCACTTGTTATTAACCCTTTTTCATTTAAATTCCTGCTGATTAAGGACTTCAGGCCAATAGGCAGTGTTTTCAGTGAGAAACCTCCTGAATTCAATCAGAGTCCAAAGGTGCAGTATATATATTTCTGTGATTCTCTGTACTTTGATGATCATAGATGAAATCTCTCTATGTTTTACACTTCATTGAGGAGAAAAGGATATAAGTCCATATCACACACAGATCCTAGGTCATGCATTCCTGAACTTGTTATTAACCCCTTTTCCATTCAAATTTCTCCTGATTTAGGCCTTTAGGTTAACAGGCAGTCCTTTCAACGAGAAAAGTCCTGAATTTAATCAGACTCCTAAGATTGCATTAAATATCTTTCTATGATTTCTCTGTACTTTGATGATCATAGATGAAATCTTCTATATTTTACACTTCAATGGGTGAAATATATATATAACTATATAGCACCCACAGATCTTAAGTCATGATTTCTACCACTTGTTATGAACCCTTTTTTTATTCAAATTCATGTTGATTCAGGCCTTTCAGGCCAACAGGCAGTATTTAAAGCAAGAAACCTCCTGAAATAAATCAAATTTCACGGGTGCAGTATATATCTTTATGGAACTTCCCTGTACGTAGATGTGTATATATGTAATCTCTCTCTGTTTTTCACTTCATGTGGTAGAAAAGGATATAAGACCATATCACCCACAGATCTTATGTCATGATTTTTCCCAATTGTTATTAACCCTTTTTTCATTCTAATTCCTGCTGATTTTGGTCTTTCACACTATTAGGCAGTTTTTAAAGCAAGAAATCTAATGAATTCATCACACCCCAAAGCGTTCTGTATATATCTTTCTGTGACTTCTCTGTACTTTGATGATCATAGATGAAATCTCTCTGTGTTTAAAATTGAAGAGTTAGAAAAGGATATAAGTCCATGTCATCCACAGATGTTAAGACATGAATTCTTCCACTTATTATTAACTCTTTTTTCATTCAAATTCTGCTGAGTTATGTATTTTTGGCCAAAGGGCAGTGTTTTCAGTGAGAAATCTCCTGATCAATCAGACTTTAAAGGATCCAGTATATTTAATTCTGTGATCTCTGTACCTGATGATCATACATGAAATCTCTCTATATTTTAAACCTCATGGGGTCGAAAAGGATATAAGTCCATAATACAACAGATCTTAAGTCATGATTTCTCACAATTGTTATTAACCTTTTTTCATTCAAATTCCTGCTGATTTAGGCCCTTTAGGCCAACACACTGTGTTTTCAGGGAGAAAATTCCTGCATTCAATCAGACTCCAGGGTGCATTATATATCTTTCTGTGACTTCTCTGTTCTTTGATGATCATAAATGAAATCTCTCTATGTTTTACACTTCATGGAGTAATAAAGGATATAAGTCCATATCACCCAAAGATCTTAAGTCATGATTTTCTGAACTTGTGATTATCACTTTTTTCATTCAAATTCCTGCTGATTTAGGCCTTCAGGGCAACAGTCAGTGCTTTCAGCGAGAAACTTCCTGAATTCAATCAGACTCCAAGGGTGCAGTATATATCTTTATGGACTTCCGTGTACATTGATTTTTATACATGAAATCTCTCTGTTTTTCACTTCATGGTGTAGAAAAGGATATAAGTCCATATCAGCCACAGAACTTAACTCATGATTTTTCCCAGGTGATATAAGCCCTTTTTTTCATTCAAATTCCTGCTGATTAGGCCTTTCAGTCCTACTGGAAGTGTTTTCAGGGAGAAACATCCTGAATTCAATCAGAATTGAAAGGGTGCAGTATATATCTTTATGTAACTTTCTGTATGTTGATGTTATAGATGAAATCTCTCTCTGCTTTACAATACATGGGGTAGAAATGGATATAAGTCCATTTCTTCCACAGATTTTAAGTCATTATTTCTCCCAGTTGTTATTAACCCTTTTTTCATTCAAATTCCTGCTCATTTAGGCCTTTCAGTCCAACTGAAGTGTTTTCAGGGAGAAACCTGAATTCAAACAGACTACATAGGTGCATTACTTATCTTTCTGTGACTTCTCTGTACTTTGGTGGTCATAGATGAAATCTATGTGTACACTTTCTCGGGTAGAAAAGGATATAAGTCCATAACCCACCGATCTTAAATCTTGATTTCTCCCACTTGCTATTAACCCTTTTTTCATTCAAATTCCTGCTGATTTAGTCCTTTCAGGTCAAAAATCAGTGCTTTCAGTAAGAAACCACCTGAATTCAATCAGACTTCAAAGTATGCAGTATATATCGTTATGGAACTTCCCTGTATTGATGTTTATAGATGAAATCTCTCTCTGTTTTTCACTTCAAGGGATAGAAAATATATAAGCCCATATCATCAACTGATCTTAATTCATGATTTATCGTTTTAGATATTAAACCTTTATCATTCAAATTCCTGCTGATTTAGGCCTTTCAAGCCAAGTGTAAGTGTTTTCAGGGACAAACCTCCTGAATTCAATCAGACTCCAAAATTTCCAATATATATCTTTCTGTGACTTCTCTGTACTTTGGAAATCATAGATGAAATCTGTCTATATTTTCCACATATTGGGGTAGAAAATGATATATGTACATATCACCCACAAATCTTAAGTCATGATTTATCCCACTTGTTATTAAATATTTTTTCATTCAAATTCCTGCTGACTTAGAACTTTAAGGTTAACAGGCAGTGTTTTAAGTTAGAAACCTTCTGAATTCAATCACACTCCAAAGGGTGCAGTATGTATCTTTAAGGATCTTCCCTTATGTTGATGTTTATAGATGAAATCTCTCTGTTTTACACTTCATGGAGTAGAAAAGGATATAAGTCCATATCACCCACAGATCTTAAGTCATGTCTTATCCCACTGTTATTAACCCTTTTTTCATTTAAATTCCTGCTGATTATAGACTTCAACCAACAGGCAGTGTTTTGAGCGAGAAATATTCTGAATTCAGTCACACACCAAAGAGTGCAGTATATATCATTCTGTGACTTCTCTGAACTTTGATGATCATAGATGAAATCTCTCTATCTTTTACACTTCATTGAGTGGAAAAGGATATAAGTTCATATCACCCATGGATCTTAAGTCATGCATGCCTGAACTTTTTGTTGACCCTTTTCCATTCAAATTCCTCCTGATTTAGGCCTTTCACTCAAAGGCAGTTCTTTCAGCGAGAAAACTCCTGAATTTAATCAGATTCCTAATATTGCATTATGTATCTTTCTGTGATTTCTCTGTAGTTTGATGATCATAGATGAAATTTCTCTGTTCTTTACTTCAATGGGTGAAAAATATATATGTGCATAGCACCCACAGATCAAAGTCATTATTTCTACCAGTTGTTATTAACCTTTTTTTCATTGAAATTCCTGCTGATTTTGGCCATTCAGACTAGCAGTCAGTGCTTGCAGTGAGAAACCTCTGAATTCAATCACAACCCAAACTGTGCAGTATATATCTTTCTGTGACTTCTCTGAACTTTGATGATCACAGATGAAATCTCTCTATGTTTTACAATTAAAGAGGTAGAAAATGATATAAGTCCATATCATCCACAGATTTTAAGTCATGAATTGTCCCACTTGTTATTAACCCTTTTTTCATTCAAATTCCTGCTGACATGCCTTTCAGGCCAAAAGGCAGTGTTTTCAGCGACAAACCTCCTGATCAATCAGTCTCTAATGTGTGCAGTATAAATAATTCTATGACTTTTCTATACCTGATGATCATACATGAAATCTCTCTATGTTTTAAACCTCATGGGGTAGAAAAGGATATAAGTCCATAATACAACAGATCTTAAGTCATGATTTCTCCCAATTGTTATTAACGCTTTTTTCATTCAAATTCCTGCTGATTTATGCCGTTCAGGCTGACAGGCAGTGTTTGCAATTAGAAACCTCTGAATTCAATCAGACTCCAAATGATGAAGTATATATATTTCTGTGACTTCTCTGTACTTTGATGACCATAGATGAGCTCCATGTTTTACATTTCATGGGATAGAAATGGATATTAGTCCATATCACCCATAGATCTTAAGTTATGAATTCTCTCACTTGTTATTAACCCTTTTTTCATTCAAATTCCTCTTTTCTAGGCCTTTCAGCAAAAAGACAGAGTTTTCAGGGAGAAAACTACTGAATACAATCAGACTCCTAAGATTGCAGTATAAATCTTTCTGTGACTTTTCTTTACTTTGATAATCATAGAAAATATCTCAATATATATTACACTTCATGGGGTAGAAAAAGATATGTCCATATCACCCATAGATCTTAAGTCATCATTTCTCCCATGTTATTAAACCTTTTTTCATTCAAATTCCTGCTGATTTAGGCCTTTCAGGCCAACAGGCATTGTTTGCAGTGAGAAACATCCTGACTTCAATCAGACTCCAAAGGGTGCAGGATATATCTTTCTGAAATTCTTGTACTTTGATGGTCATAGATGAAATCTCTCTCTGTTTTACCATTCATGGGATGAAAAGTATATAGTCCATATCACCCACAGATATTAAGTCATGATTTGTCCCATTTGTTATTAACCATTTTTTCATTCAAATTCCTGCTGATTTAGGCATTTCAGGCCAACAGGCATTTTTTTTAGCAACAAACATCCTGACTTCAATCAAACTCCATAAGGAGCAGTATAATATATCTTTCTGTGACTTGTCTGTACTTTGATGATCATAGATGAAATCTATGTTTTACACTTCATGGGTTAGAAAAGGATGTAAGTCCATATTACCCACAGATCTTAAATCATCATTAATCACTCTTGTTGTTAACACTTTTTTATTCAAATTCCTGCTGATTTAGGCCTTTTAGGCCAACAGGCAGTGTCTTCAGTGAGAAAATTCCTGAATCGAATCAGACTCCAAAGGGTGCAGTATATATATGTCTGTGACTTCTCTGTACTTTGATGATCACATATGAAATCTCTCTATCGTTTACAGTTCATGGGGTAGAAAGGACATAATTAATATAACCCACAGATCTTAAGTCATGAATTCTCCCACTTGTTAGTAACCCTTTTTTTCATTCAAATTCCTGTGGATAAATCAGGGCATAAGGCAGATTTTTCAGGCACAATACTCGTGAATTCAATCAGACTCCTAAGATTGCATTATGTATCTTTCTGTAAATTCTCTTTACTTTGATCATCATAGATGAAACTCTCTATGTTTTACACTTCATGGTGTAGAGAAGGATATATATCTATATACCCACAGATCTTAAGTCATGATTTCTCTCACATGTTATTAACCATTTTTTCATTCTAATTCCTGCTGATTTAGGCTTTTCAGTCCAACAGGCAGTGTTTTCAGGGAGAAACCTTCTGAATTCAATCAGACACCGAAGGGTGCAGTATATATCTTTCTGTGACTTCTCTGTACTTTGATGATCATAGATGAAATCTATGTATTACATTACCTGTGTTAGAAAAGGATGTAATTCATATCCCACAGATATTAAGTCATGATTTCTCCCACTTGTTATTAACCCGTTTTTCATTCAAATTCCTGCTGATTTAGGCCCTTTAGGACAACAGGCAGTGTTTTCAGCGAGAAAACACCTGAATTCAGTCAGACTCCTAAGGTTGCAGTATATATCTATCTGTGACTTCTCTGTCTGTGATGATCATAGATGAAATCTCTCTATTTTTTACACTTCATGGGGTTGAAAAGGATATAAGTCCTTATCACACACAGATCTTAACTCAGGATTTCTCCCACTTGTTATTAACACTCTTTTCATCAAATTCTTCTTTTTTAAGCCTTTCAGGCAATAAGACAGTGTTTTCAATGAGAAAACTACTGAATTCAATCAGACTCCAAAGGGAGCAATCTATATCCTTCTGTGACTTCTCTGTGCTTTGATAATCGTAGTAGAAATCTTGCTATGTTTTATACTTCATGGGGTAGAAAAAGATTTAATTCCATATTACGCACAGATTATAAGTCATCATTTCTCCCACTGTCATCAACCCTTTTTTAATTCAAATTCCTGCTGATTTAGGCCTTTCAGGCCAAGAGGCAGGTTCTTCAGTGAGACCCCTCCTGAATTCAATGAGACTCCAACAGTGCATTATATATATTTCTGTAAATTCTCTGTAATTTGATTATCATAGATGAAATCTCTCTATGGTTTACACTTCATGGGGTAGAAAAGGATGTGAGTCCATATCACCCACACATCTGAAGTAATGATTTCTCCCAGTTGTTATTAACTCTTTTTTCATTCAAATTCCTGCTGATTTAGGTCTCTCATGACATCAGCAGTGTCTTCAGCGAGAAATCTCCCGAATCAATCAGACTACAAAGGGTGCAGTATATATCTTTTTGTGATTTCTGTACTTTGATGATTATAGATGATATCTATGTTTTATACTTCATGGGATAGAAAAGGATATAAGTCCATATCACAAACAGATCTTAAGTCATGATTTCTCCCACTGTTATTAACCCTTTGTTCATTCAAATTCCTGCTGATTTAGGCCGTTCAGTCCAGCAGACAGTGTTTTCAGGGAGAAACCTCTTGAAATCAATCAGACCCCAAAGGGTGCAGTTACATATCTTTCTGTGTCTTCTCTGTAGTTTGATGATCATAGATGAAATCTCTGTCTGTTTTTCAATTCTGGGGTAGAAAATATATAAGTCCATGTCACCTACAGATCTTAAGTCATGATTTCTCCCACTTGATAATAAACCTTTTTCATACAAATTCCTGCTGATTTATTTCTTTCATACAAACAGGCACTGTTTTCAGCGAGAAACCTCCTGAATTCAATCATATTCCAAAGGGTGCAATATGTTTCTTATGGAACATCCCTGTATTGATGTTTATAGATGAAATCTATGTTTTACACTTCTGGAGTAGAAAGTATATATGTCCATATCACGCACAGATCTTAAGCCATGATTTCTCCCACTTGTTATTAACCATATTTTCATTCAAATTCATGCTTATTTATTCCTTTAATGCAAAAAGGCAGTGTTCAGCGAGAAACTTTCTGATTTCAATCACACTCCAAAGGGTGCATTGTATATCTTTCTGTGACTTCTCTGTACTTTGATGATAGTAGATGATATCTCTCTATGGTATATACTTCATGGGGTTGAAAATGGTATAAGTCCATATCACCCACAGATCTTAAGTCTTGATTTCTCCCGCAGTTATTAACCCTTTTTCATTCAAATTCCTGCTGATTTAGCCCTTTCATGCCTACTGGAATTTTTTTCATGGAGAAACCTCCTGAATTCAATTTGGCTCCAAAGGGTGCAGTATATAGCTTTACGTGATTTCTCAGTACTTTGATGATCATAGATGAAATCTCTCCATGTTTTGCATTTTAGAGAGTAGAAAAGTATATAAGTCCATATAACCAACAGATCTTAAGTCATGATTTCTCCAAAATGTTCTTAATAATTTTGTCATTCAAATTCCTGCTGAATTAGGCCTGTCAGGCCAACAGCAGTTTTTTCAGCAAGAAATCGCCTGAATTTAATCAGATTCGCAGTATATATGTTTCTGTGACTTTTCTGTACTTTGATGATCATAGATGAAATCTATATTTTACACTTCATGGTTTAGAAAAGGATATAAGTCCATATCTCCGCAGATCTTAAGTCATGATTACTCCCACTTGCTATTAACCCTTTTTCATTCAAATTCCTACTGATTTAGGCCTCTCAGGCCAACTGGAATTTTTTTCAGGGAGTAACCTCCTGAATTCTATTAGACTCCAAAGGGTGCAGTATATATGTTTCTGTGACTTCTCCGCAATTTGATGATCATAGATGAAATCTATGTTTTACACTTCATGGTTTAGAAAAGGATATAAGACCATATCATCCACAGATCTTGAATCTTGATTTCTCCCACTTGTTATTAACCATTTTTTCATTCAAATTCCTGCTTCTTTAGGCCTCTCAGACAAACTGGAAGTGTTTTCAGGGAGAAACCTCGTGAATTCAATTAGATTCCAAACTGCCGTATATATCTTTATGTGACTTCTCTATAATTTGATGGTCATAGGTAAAATCACCCTCTGTTTTACACTTCATGGGGTACAAAAGAATATAAGTCCATATCGCCCATGATCTTAAGTCATGATTTGTCCCACTTCTTATTAAAACCTTTTTCATTCATATTCCTGTTGATTTAGGACCTTCAGAGCAACAGAAATTGTTTTCAGCTTGAAAACTCCTGATTTCTATCACACTGAAAGGGTGCAGTATATCTTTCTGTGACTTCTCTGTATTTCATGATCATAGAAGAAATCTTTTTATGTTTTACACTTTATGGTGTACAAAATGATATAGTCCCTATCATCCAAAGACCTTAAGCATGATTTCTCCTCTTGCTGTTAAATCTTTTTCATTCAAATTCCTGTTGAATTCGACTTTTCAAACCACGGCAATATTTTCATTGAGAAACCTCCTGATTTCAATTAGATTACAAAGGGTACAGTTATATCTTTCATGATTTCTCTGTACTTTATTGATCATACATGAATTCAATTAGACACTAAAGGTTGCAGTATATATTTTCAGTGACTTCTCTTTACTTTGATGATCATAGATGAAATCTCTCTCTGTTTAACACTACATGTAAAAGAATAGGATATAAGTCCATAAAACCCACAGATCTTAAGTCATGATTTCTCCAACTTTTTATTAACCATTTTTTCATTCCAAATCCTGCTGATTTAGGTTTTTCAGGCCAACAGGCTGTGTTTTCAGCGAGAAAACTCCTGAATTCAATCAGACTCTAAAGGTTGCTGTATATATCTTTCTGTGTCTTCTCTGTACTTTGATGATCATAGATGAAATCTATGTTTCACACTTCATGGGGTAAAAAGTATATAGGTCCATATCACCCACAGATCTTAAGTCATGATTTCTCCAACTTGTTATTAAAGCTTTTTTAATTCAAATTCCAGCTTAGGCTTTTCAGGCCAACAGTCAGTGCTTTCAGTGAGAAACCTCCTGAATTCAATCAGACTCCAAAGGGTGCAGTATATATCTTTATGGAACTTCCCTGTACGTTGATGTTTATAGATGAAATCTCTCTCTGTTTTACACTTCATGGCGTAGAAATGGATAAGTCCATTTAACCCACAGATCTTAAGTCAAGATTTCTCCCACTTGTTATTAACCATTTTTCATTCAAATTCATATTGATTTAGGTTTTTCAGGTCAACAGGCAGTGTTTTCAGCAAGAAACCTCCTGAATTCATTCAAACTCTAAAGGGTACAGTAAATACCTTTCTGTGACTTCTCTGTACTTTGATGATCATGATGAAATCTATGTTTCACAGTTCATGGAGTAGAAAAGGATACAAGTTCATATCACCCACAGATCTTAAGTCATGAATTCTCCCATTGTTATTAACCCTTTTTTCATTCAAATTCCTGCTCAGTTGGGCATTTCGGGCCAATGAGCAGTGTTTTCAGCTCGAAACCTCTTGATTTTATCCGATTCCAAAGGGTGCAGTAGCTATCTTTTTGTGACTTCTCTTTACTTTGATGATCATAGATGAAATATCTCTATCTTTTACACTTCATGGAGTAATAAAGTATATAACTTCACATCTCCCACACATCTAAAATCATGATTTCTCCCACTTGTTAATAACAATTTTTTCATTCAAATTCCTCATTTTTAAGCCTTTCAAGCAATTAGACAGTGTTTACAGGGAGAAAATTCCTGAATTCAATCAGACTCCTATGTTTGAAGTATATTTCTTTCTGTGACTTCTGTACTTGGATAATCACAGTAGAAATCTATGTTTTAAACTTCATGGGGTAGAAAAAGATATAAGTCCATATCAGCCACAGATCTTAATCATCATTTCTCCCACTTGTTATTAACCTTTTTTCATTCAAATTCCTGCTGATTTAGGCCTTTCTGGCCAACAGGCTGTGTCTTCAGTGAGAAACCTGATTTCAATCAGACTCCAAATGATTCAGTATATATATATTTCTGTTACTTCTCTGTACTTTGATGATCATAGATGATCTCTATGTTTTAAACTTCGTGTGGTACAAAAGGTTATAAGTCCATATCACCCCCAGTTTTTAGTAATGAATTCTCCCACTTGTTATTAACCCTTTTTTTCATTCAAATTCAAGCTGATTTAGGCCTTTCAGAGCAACTGGCAGTGCTTTCAATGAGAAATCTCCTGAATTCAATCAGAATCCAAAGGGTGCTGTATATATCTTTATGAAACTTCCCTGTACTTTGATGTTTATAGATGAATTCATTCTCTCTGTTTTTCACTTCATGGGGTAGAAAACGATTTAAGTTCATATCACCCACAGATCGTAAGTCATTATTTCTCCCATTTGTTACTAACACATTTTTCATTCAAATACCTGCTGATTTAGGCGTTTCAGGCAGTGTCTTCAGAGAAACCTCCTGATCTCAGTCAGACTACAATGGGTGCAGTATACATCTTTCTGTGACTTCTCTGTATTTGATGATCATAGATGAAATCTATGTTTTACACTTCATGGGGTAGAAAAGGATTTAAATCCAAATCACCCTCAGATCTTAAATCTTGATTTCTCCCAATTTTTATTAATCCTTTTTTTTTTCATTCGAATTCTGCTGATTTAGGCCTTTCAGGCCAACATACAGTGCTTTCAGTGAGAACCTTCCTGAATTCAATCATACTCCAAGGGTGCAGTATATATATTTATGAAACTTCCCTGTACGTTGATGTTTATAGATGAAATCTCTCTCGGTTTTCACTTCATGGGGTAGAAAATATATAAGTCCATATCACCCACAGATCTTAAGTCATGATTTTTCCCACTTGTTATTAACCCTATTTTCATTCAAATTCCTGCTGATTTAGGATTTTCAGGCCAACTGGAAGTTTTTTCATGGAGAATCCTTCAGAATTCAATTAGTATCCAAAGTGCACAGTATATATCTTTCTGTGACTTGTCTGTACTTTGATGGTAATAGATGAAATCAATTTTTTACACTTCCTGCGTTAGAATAGGACCATATCACCCACAGATCTTAAGTCATGATTTCTCCCACTTGCTATTAACCCTTTTTTCATTCAAATTTCTTCTATTTAGGCCTTTAAGGCCAACAGGAAGTATTTTCAGGACAAAATTCCTGAATTAAATCAGACTCCAAAGGATGCAGTATATATCTTTCTGTGACTACTCTGTACTTTGATGATCATAGATGAAATTTCTCTGTTTTACACTTCAAGGTGTAGAAAAGGATATATGTGCATATCACCCACAGAGCTTAAGTAATGATTTCTCCCACTTGTTATTAACCCTTTTTCTTTCAAATTCATGCTGATTTAGGCCTTTCAGTCCAACAGGCAGTGTTTGCATTGAGAAACCTCTGAATTCAATCAGACTTCAAAGGGTGCAGTATCTATCTCTCTGTGACTTCTCTGTATTTTATTGATCATATTTGATGTCTAAGTTTTACACTTCTTGATTAGAAAAGGATATATGTCCATATCAGCCACAGATCTTAAGTCATGTTTTCTCCCTGTTGTTTTCAAACCTTCTTTAATACAAATTCCTCTTAATTAGGCCTTTCAGGTCAAAAGGCTGTGTTTTCAGGGAGAAGCCACCTGAATTCAGTCAGACTCCAAAGCTTGTAGTAGATATCTTTCTGTGACTTCTCCGTACTTTGATGATCATAGATTAAATCTCTATCTATATTACACTATCTCTGTTAGAAAAATATATAAGTCCATATCGCCCACAGTTATTAAGTCATGATTTCTCCCACTTGTTATTAACCAATTTTTCATTCAAATTCCTGCTGATTTAGGCCTTTCAGGCCAACAGGCAGTGTTTTCAGCAAGAATCCTCCTGAATTCAACCAGACTACATAGGGTGCAGTATATATCTTAATGTGACTTCTCTATACTTTGATGATCATAGATGAAATCTCTATGTTCTGTACACTTCATGGAGTAGGAAAGGGTAGAAGTGCATGTCACCTACAGATCTTAATTCATGAATTCTCCCACTTGTTATTAAACCTTTTTTCATTCAAATATCTGCTGACTTAGTCCTTTCAGGCCAAAAGGCAGTGTTTTCGGGAAGACACCTACTGAATTCAAGCACACAACAAAGAGTGCAGTACATATCTTTCTATGCCTTCTCTGTACTTTGATGATCATCGATGAAATCTCTCTATGTTTTACACTTCTAGGTTAGAAAAAGATATAAATCCATATCATCCACAGATCGTAAGTCATGATTTTTCGCACTTGTTATTAACCCTTTTTTCTTTCAAATTCCTGCTTATGTAGGCCTTTCCAGCCAACAGGCTGTGTTTTTAGCGAGAAACCTCCTGAATTCAATCACATTCAAATTCCTGCTGATTTAGGCTTTTCAAGCAATAAGACATTGTTCTCAGGGAGAAACCACCTGAAAACAATAAGACACTAAAGGCTACAGTATATACCTTTCTGTGATTTCTCTGTACTTTGATGATCATTGATGAAATCTTTCTATGATTTAACTTTATGGGGTAGAAAAAGATAAAAGTCCATATCACCAAGAGATCTTATGTCATAATATCTCCCACTAGATATTAATCATTTTTTTCATTCAAATTCCTGCTGATTTAGGTCTTTCAAGCCAACAGGCAGTGTTGTCTTTGAGAAACCTGCTGAATTCAATCAGACTCCAAAGGGTGCAGTATATATCTTTCTGTGACGTCTCTGTACTTTGATGAAACATAGATGAAATCTCTCTACATTTTATACTTCATGGAGTAGAAAAAGATATAAGTTCATATCAGCCACAAATCTTAAGTCATGATTTCTCCCACTTGTTACTAAGCTTTTTTCATTCAAATTCCTGCTGATTTAGGCCTATCAAGTCAAGTGTTTTCAGGGAGATACCTCCTGAATTTAACCAGACTCCATAGTGTGTATATATATTTTTCTGTGACTTGTCTGTACTTTGGTGATCATAGATGAAATCTCTCATGGTTTACAATTCATGGATTTGAAAAGGATACGTCCATATCACCCACAGATCTTAAGTCATGATTTCTCCCACTTGTTAGTAACCCTTTTGTGATTCAAATTCCTGCTGATTTAGGCCTTTCAGGCAATAAGGCAGTGTTTTCAGGCAGAAAACTCCTGAATTCAATATGACTCCTATGATTCCATTATATATCTTTCTGTGACTTATCTTTACTTTGATGATCATAGAGGAAATCTCTCTAAGTTTTAGACTCCAGTGGTTAGAATATTTTATAAGTCCATATCATGCACAGATCTTAGTCATGATTTGTCCCATTTGTTGTTAAACCCTTTTTCATACAAATTCCTGATGATTTATTCCTTTCAGTCCAAAAGGCAGTGTTTTCAATGAGAAACCACCTGAGTTCAGTCAGACTCCAAAGGTTGCAGTATATATCTTTCTGTGACTTCTCTGTACTTTGATGATCCTAGATGAAATCTATATTTTTAGCTTCATGTGGTAGAAAATGATATAAGTCCATAACACCCACAGTTCTTAAGTCATGAAATCTGCCACTTGTTATTAACCCTTTTTTCATTCAAATTTCTGCTGATTTAGGCCTTTCAGAGCAACAGCCAGTGTTTTCTGAGAATCCTCCTGAATTCAATCACATTCCAAAGCTGCAGTATATATCTTTATGGAACTTTCATGTACGTTGATGTTTATAGATGAAATCTCTCTCTGTGTTACACTTCATGGGGTTGAAAAGGATATAAGTCCATTTCATCCACAGATCTTAGTCATGATTTCTCCCACTGGTTATTAACCCTTTTTTAATTCAAATTCCTGCTTATTTATGCTTTTCAGGCTATAAGGCTGTGTTTTCAGGTGAAAACTCCTGAATTAAATCAGACTTTTAATATTGCATTATATATCATCCTGTGACTTCTCTTTACTTTGATCATCATAGATGAAATCTCTCTATGTTTTATACTTCATGGAGTAAAAATTATATGTGTCTAAATCACCCAAGATCTTAAGTCATGATTTCTCCCACTTGATATTAACACTTTTTTTCATTCAAATTCCTGCTTATTTAGTCT
The DNA here is from genome assembly GCA_004024945.1 of Uropsilus gracilis. Classification (NCBI taxonomy): domain Eukaryota; kingdom Metazoa; phylum Chordata; class Mammalia; order Eulipotyphla; family Talpidae; genus Uropsilus; species Uropsilus gracilis. Next base: position 19,329 of record PVHY01021836.1, read on the forward strand.
TTTCAGGCCTACTGGTATTGTTTTCAAGGAGAATCTATTTGAGTTCAATTATTATCCAAAAGGTGCAGCATATATTTTTCTATGACTTCTCTTTACTTTGTTGATCATAGATGAAATCTTTCTATGTATTACACTACATGAGGTAGAAAAGGATATATAAATATCACCCACAGTACTTAAGTTATGATTTCTCCCATTTGTTATTAACCATTTTTTCATTCAAATTCCTGCTGATTTAGGGCTTTCAATCGAACAGGCAGGTTTACATTGAGAAACCTCCTGAATTCAATGAGACACCAAAAGGTGCAGTATATATCTTTATGTGACTTCTCTATACATTCATGATCATAGATGAAATCTCTCTATGTTTTACACTTTATCGGTGAGAAAACAATATATGTCCTTATTACCCACAGAACTTAAATCATAATTTCTACCACATGTTATTAACCATTTTATATTCAAATTCCTGCTGATTTAGGCTTTTAAGGCCACTCTCCATTGTTTTTAAGGGGAAACATACTGAATACAGTCAGACTCCAAATGGTGCAGTATATATATCTCTCTGTAAATTCTCCTTACTTTGATGATCACAGATGATATCTCTCTATGTTTTACACTCTATGGGGTAGAAAAGAATAAAAGAACATATCACCCACAGATCTTAAGTCGTGATTTCTCCCCTTTGTTATTAACTCTTTTTTTCATTCAAATTCCTGCTGATTTTGGCTTTCATGCCAACAGGCTGTGTTTTCAGTGAGAAACCTTCTGAATTCAATCACACTCCAAAGGGTGCAGTATATATCTTTATGGAAATTCCCTGTAAGTTGATGTTTATAGATTAAATCTCTCTATGTTTTACACTTCAAGTAGTAGAAAAGGATATAAGTCCATATCACCCACAGATCTTAAATCATGATTTCTCGCCCTTACGATTATCAATTTTTTCATTCATAATCCTGTTGATTTAGGCTCATCAGGCAAACTGGAACTGTTTTCAGGGAAACTTTCTGAATTCAATTGGACTCCAAATGGTGCAGTATATATCTTACTGTGACTTCTCTTTACTTTGATGATCATAGATGAAATCTCTCTATGTATTACACTGCATGTGGTAGAAAAGGATATAAGTCCATATCACCCACAGATCTTAAGTCATGATTTCTCCTACTTGATATTAACCCTTTTTTCATTCAAACTCCTGCTGATTAAGGCCGTACAGGCAAACAAGCAGTGTTTTCATCGAGAAACCCCCTGTATTAAATCACACTCCACAGGGTGTAGTATATATCTTTCTGTGACTTCTCTGTACTTTGATGATCATGATGAAATCTCTCTATGTTTTACACTTCATGGGGTAAAAAAGGATATAATCCATATCACCCACAGATCTTACATCATGATTTTCCCACTTGTTATTATCACTTTTTTCATTCAAATTCCTCTTTTTTAGGCCTTTGAAGCAATAACACAGTGTTTGCGGGGATAAAACTCCTGAATTCAATCAGAATCCTAAGATTGCAGTATATATCTTTCTGTGACTACTCTGTACTTTGATGATCATAGATAAAATCTCTCTATGTTTTACAATTCATTGAGTAGAAAAGGATATAATTCCATATCACCCACAGATCTTAAGTCATGATTACCTGAACTTATTATTAAGCCTTTTTTCATTCAGATTCCTGCTGATTTAAGCCTTTCAGGCCAACAGACAGTGCTTTTTGTGAGAAAACTCCTGAATTCAATCAGACTCCTAAGATTGCATTATATATCTTTCTGTGAATTTTCTGTACTTTGATGAGCATAGATGAAATTTCTCTGTTTTTCACTTCAATGGGTGAAAAATATATGTCCATAGTACTCACAGATCTTAAGTCATTAATTCTCCCACTTGTTTTTAAGCCTTTTTTCATTTAAATCCCTGCTGATTTATGCCTTTCAGGACAAAAGGCAGTGTTTTTAGCCAGAAACCTCCCGAATTCATCACAGTCCCTAGGGTGAAATATATATCTTTATGGAAATTCCCTGTGTGTGATGATCATAAATAAAATCTCTCTCTGTTTTACACTTCATGGGTTAGAAAAGGATATAAATTCGTATCACCCTCAGATCTAAAGTCATGATTTCTCCCACTTGTTATCAACACATTTTTCATTCAAATTCTTGCTGATTTTTGCCTTTCAGGCCAACAGGCAGTGTTTTCAGGCAGAAAACTCCTGAATTCAATCAGAATCCTAAGATTGCATTATATATCTTTCTGTGACTTCTCTTTACTTTGATGATAATAGATGAAATCTCTCTAAGTTTTACACTTCAGGGGGTAGAAAACGTTATAAGTCCATATCACGCACAGATCATAGTCATGATTTGTACACTTGTTATTAAACCTTTTTTCATTCTAATTCCTTCTGATTTATTCCTTTCTGGCCAACAGGCAGTGTTTTCAGCGAGAAACCACCTGAAACCAGTCAGACTCCAAAGATTGCAGTTTCTTTCTGTGACATCTCTGTACTTTGATGATCATAGATGAAATCTCTGTCTGAATTACACTTCCTGTTAGAAAAGGATATAAGTCCATATCACCCACAGATATTAAGTCATGATTTCTCCCACTTGTTATTAACCCATTTTTCATTCAAATTCCTGCTGATTTAGGCCTTTCACCCTGGAAGGCAGTGTTTAAAGCAAGAAACCCTCTAAATTCAATCAGACTCCAAAGGTTGCATTATATATCTTTCTGTGACTTGCTTGTACTTTCATGATCATAATTGAAATCTCTCTATGTTTTACACTTCATGGTGTAGAAAAGAATATAAGTCCCTATCACCCACAGATCTTAAGTCATGAATCTCCCAATTGTTATTAACCCTTTTTTTATTCAAAATCTTACTGATTTAAGCCTTTCAGGCCAACATGCTGTGTTTTTAACGAGAATCCTTCTGAATTCAATCAAACTCCACAGAGTGAAATACATATTTCTTTATGGAACAACTCTGTATTTTGATGTTTGTATATGAAATCTATATATGTTTTACACCTCATGGTCCATAGCACCCAGTGATCATAAGTCATGATTTCTCGACTTTTTATTAACCATTTTTCATTCGAATTTCTGCTGACTTAGGCCGTTCATGCCACAAGGCAGTGATTTCAGGGAAAAACTCCTGACTTCAATCAGAATCCTAAGATTGGGGGGCGCCTGGCGAACTGTCCTGACGGACAGCAGCCTCCACCCCAAAGCCCAGCTTGTGCGGGCTGAGCCTCACGGCGGCTGGGTCTCACCGGTGACAGGGAACCAGAAGTCCCTCGACCACCGCACCAGCAGCTGAGTGAGAGCACCACGGAAGTCAGGTGAGGTCCCTTCCCTGACTGCCCCCTCAGGCAGCATCAGGTCGCACCATGTTGCAAGGAAACAGTCCTGAAACAAAGGCGCAGGTCTGCATTTTGCAACCGAAAGAAGCCTTCCAGGCCAGGTTAAAGCAGTACCGAGTGTGTTTGAACTGGGGGCGCCTGGCAAACTGCCCTGACGGACAGCAGCCTCCACCCCAAACCCAAACTCAGAAATCAAGGATACTCAGTACCAGAAGCACAGAGGCAAAGTTATCCACAACTGTATAGATTTCAACATGCCTAATACTAGAGCAGTAGTCACCCAATATGTAGAGCAGATCCGAATGGAAAACACAGGAAGGAGGAAGACCATAAATACTCAAGCAAGCCCTAAGAAAAATAAATCACCACCAAAGGATAAACAACCCGAAGAAATCAACTTGGATGACATGGAAGAAATGCTCCTTATGTCAGACAAAGAGTTCAGAATAAAAATGATGAAAGTACTCAAAGAATCCAAGGAAGAGGGGGAGAAAAAGGGAAGCAAAAGGGAAGAAGCATTCAACGAATTAAGAGAAGTAGTAGAAAAATGTAAGCAAGAATGCAGTAAAATGGGCAACATCATCAACATACAGAAAAACGAAA
>PVHY01021837.1:0-23311 GCA_004024945.1 Uropsilus gracilis
CAGTCTTTGTGTTTCCATTGATGTACAAAGACTGTCTACATTTAATGTAACTATTGATTTAGGAGGGATTAAGTTCACCATTCTATTTTTTGTTTTCCTATTATTCTTTCTAATTTTCCTCTGTAGGTTACCTGAACACTGTTCAGTGTTACATTTTAATTTATCTATGATATTTGAAAGTGCATCTCTTTATACAGATTTCTTAGTTAGCATCCTAGGTATTTACATAACTTGTCACTGGCGTTGACATGTTGCCAACTTAAGTATGGGATCTTGACTCCACCATTATGGTTTTTTCTGTACATGGTTAATCTCTACGCCAGAGTTTCTCAACCATGTGATGATGGATATTTTGGACCAGTTTATCTCTGCTCTAGCTGTGCAGGGGAGGCTGGAGGGGGAGGTAGGGGTGGAACATTCTCCCATTAAGGGGCTGATGCAGTCTCCAGGAGAGATGATGCAGGCAGGTACATAGTCTCTCTGCAGGGCCTGGGTCCTGAAGAGTTCCCTGAGCCCTGACTTTGGGGGTCAGGGAGGTCAGAACAATTCAGAGGTACAAGACTTCTTCCCAATACCTCTGCCTCTTGTTTTAAATAAATGAGACTGGAAGTCCTGTTTCTGGACAGGAAATGAAGACATGTCCCCTAAGAAGTAGAAAAATGACATCAAAAAGCAGCCTGAGAGAATGTACTGCCCAGGCCAGGAGCTGAGCCCTTTTTCCCTCACCCACCTCTGCTGTGATCCGCCGGCCCAGCCCCAGGCCCACGTGGACTCTCTCCCCTCAACTTTGCAGCCCTCAGTTTCCTCTTCTGTCATTTTACTTCTGCAATTTAACCAACATGAACCATGTGTCCAGCTATAGGATCCGTAGACTCTAGGCCTTTCAGGGCATCGCTGCTGGGTGCAGGAGTTCTTATACTGGCCACATGTCCCCATTTTATTCACGAGAAAATTGAGGTTCCTCTTAGCTTAACACTGGGAATGAGGGACTGGTGAGTTGGGGGGCAGGAGCTGGACAGAGACCTAGGATGAGTGGCCCACTCAAGGCTGATGCTATTCCCCCATGTCCAGACCCTGCACTGAACCCTAACTGGCCTGAGAGCTTGACGCAACCCACCCACCCATGCACCTCACACTGTCCAGGCAGGAGAGGCCAGAAGAAGCCCCACATTGGGCATCCTGACCTCTTTGTGGTCTGGTGAATTGGGCCAGCAGTTCCAAGACTAGTGGTCACTTAGCACAGCTGGTGGCAGGGGAGGAATCTATCTGGTGGTCTCCAGAGGTTTTTCTGTCAGTCTGTTGACTAAGCAAATTACAAATATTTCTCTTTTGACCTTAGCAGAGTTGAGATTTTGCTCTGTTATAGCTTCCACTCTTCAGAGAGGCTGTCATTGTTCAGTCCAGGAACATCATCCGCATCGTTATGTGAATGCCGGTGTTGGGCCTGCCTCTGTGTAAATGTTCCCTTGGTTCTTTTTCCTTAGTTCCATGACTGTCGAGGCCAGGGTGGGGGAAATAAAACAATAAAATACAACTCCTGCAACCTGCAAGGAGCAATGGGCCACCAACTCACTGCCCCTTCCAACGTCCTGTTTTGCTTGTTCAGCAATGTCCTCTCTGAACACAGGGCTCAGAGAGCTGACTTGGCAAAAAGACCCTGAGGCAAAACCAAAAGGTAGTTATGACTGGAGCTCAGTGAGTCTGGGAAAGGAAGGGAGATAGAACCTGAGATGGGAGAGAGGCAGGAGCTAGCTCCTGGAGGCTCAGGTGGGAGTGGAAGGAGTGACTGCCATGGCCAGGGGGCACCGGAGCCTTTAGCTTCTACCCTCTTGAAGGATAGCAGAGTCTGGAACACTGTGGCTGGCAGAAAACCTGAATTTCTAAGGAAGACTTTGCAATCGGCTCGAATTGTGGAGATGCTACCATTGCAAATCCGTGGCTGTTTTGGATCCATTATGAAAAATATGAATCAGTCTGTTCATTGCCAAGTCACGCTGATGAGCCTGAAGCCATGGTGCTCATCTCACAATGTGTATTGATGATCATGCATGTCGATATTTTCCAGGCAGTTTTCAACAAGAATTTGCAGCCAGGAATCAATCAGAGCCCCTGGGCCTGCCTTGACAATCTGGCACGGAGGAATGTGGTCTCATCTAGGATGGGCTGTGCAGGGCTGGGAGAGGCATTTCCAGACCAAGATACTGTGAAGAGAGTTTTGTTTCTGGGTAGAACTTTGAGAAGGGGATCTGAGGCAGTGACCAAGCCATGAGTTTTATTCTAAAGGGAAGAGACATGGGGGGGGGGGGCTTGTAAACAGAGGAGGAACATTACCTGTTAGAGTCCCAACAAAAACCCTCTGTCTGCACATGAAGGCAGGATTGTCAGTGGCAAGGGTAGGAACAGGGAGGCAGAGGAGGAAGCCAGAGCAACAACCCATCAGGCAAGAGATGGTGGGACCTGGAGAGAGCCTGGCAGTGCATGGTGAGGAAGGACCCGAGGAAGGACCTATGTTTCGAGGTCCAGGGGCCAGAGAAGGAGCAAGGGCACCTCTTAGAATTCTTACCTGAACCTCCGGGTTGGTGGTGAAACACCAGCCCACCTTTCTTGGGACTAATACACGCTGTAGAGTCTAGTGGAAATAAATAATAGATTTGGGTTATCATTTTGCACTGATGACGCATGATGAAGCCAACCAAATATGGTGGCACATGGAAGGGAGCTGTGGTGATGGGAACACAGGCAGAACAGGGAAATGAAAAACAAAGTAGGTAGAAACTATACCTAAAGTCCCCCAATAGCATGTGTTGGGGCGGACATAGAGGAAGAGAAATGCTAGTGTGGTGTTGATGTGATGTGAACTGGTGTAGCCATTTTGGAAAGCCATCTGGATTCACCTTAAACACTAAAAATAGAGTTATCCTGTGAACCAACAATCCTACCCTTGGACATCTCCCCAAAGGACATGACACCATCAACTCCAGAAAGTACGCTCCACAATATTTGCTGCAGCATGGCTTGCAATAGTTGCAACATGGGCGCCACCTGTGCACCCAGCAATGAGGACTGGCAGGAGTAGATGCATTCATGCTATTCAGCTGAAAGATAAAATGTTGAATTCAAAACAAAATGGAAGGCACTTGAAGGAATTATGGGTAATATGGCAAGTCAGAAAGATAAAGACAAATGTTGGATGGTCTCACATATGCGAGTAAAATACAGAATCGAAGTACATGGACTGATAAAGCAAAGTAATTCTACTCTAGCACCACTGGTAACAGAAGGTTGCTGAGGTTAAGAGGGAGGTGGGAGGAAGGATTTAGGGTTAGATAGTAACCAAAAAGGGAAAATATGTGTATGAGTATGTATACATTTTATATATAGTAGGCATGTTGATATGTAACTGATGTTCATGTGTAACACATGTGATTCGTGTGTTGGTATGTAACGTGTGTTGTGTTTGTGTTGAATGTGGCACAGGCAAGATTCGAACCCAGGTTCTCTAACTGCTGCATTTAACCAGTCAGCTGGCAGAGGTAGTGACTTCTGATCTGAAAGGTTATTTTTTCACTGTAATAAATTGCATCGCTGAAAGGTTTATCTACAGGCATCCTGGCACCTGGGCCGTGTTCCTAAGGATGAGTTCTGGGCATGGAGGTATCTAAGAGCCCCTGGCATCTGTGGCTTTGGGCGCCTCACAGCAGCCCTTCCCCTAGATCGGGACCCTAAAACCTGTCCTTCTCCAGAGAGTCAGAACCTCCTCCCGGTCACTGACCTGGCCTTCCAGGGCCAAGTTCCTCCAGGAGGTGGGAAGAGGGCATGGAGCTTCTGAACCTCTCAACAGCCTCAGGCCAGGCAAGCACGGCCAAAATGCTGAACACATTGCTCACAGCCGGCGCAGCTGGCGTGCGGAGACCGGGGTCTGGGAAAAACGATCATCTGCTATTTTCTGCTTAACCTTGCGGCAGTTCCGATGGTGCCTCAAGTTGGAGACTTAAGATCATTTCAGGCTTCCTTCCAACCTCAGGGCGAGGGAGCAGCCAGTCCCTAGCTTGGGGGTATTTGAAGGGCTGGCAGGGGACCCGAAAGGGGCACATCCTGTGTCCTAACCGCAGAGGCAGGGTGGGGACTTGGATGAGGCCTGACTTTTGGGGCAGAGGGAGGGAAGGGGGTGCAGCTGTGGTTGCTTTGTGACCTGTGTTCGGAAGGTGGTTCCTGGACAGGTGTGACTCAGTTCAGCTCAATCCAGGCAAATCTTTGGGTCTGGGACTTGGCTAGGTCCCAGGAGGCTCCCATCATCATTCACAGCCCTTGCCCTGAGGAGTGCCCAAGCGGAACTCAGGTGCCCACCACCTGCCTTACACGGAGAATCACCGGGTTTTGCAATGACCCAGGGTCATCATTACTACTAAGATGCATCTATGCTGGACTTGGTGTTTTTATGCATCATCATTTTTTTTTTTTTTTTGAGACTAGGTCTCGCTATTTTTGCCTGTGGAGCTGCAGGCTCACGTTTCCTGGGGAACCACGGACTCAAGCAATCCCCAGCCTCAGCTTCCCAGGTAGCTGGGAAGGACTCGAACCGCGATCCCTGGCCCTGGCCACTTCATAGGCTGAAGCTTACAGGCATGAGCCACCGTGTCCAGCTGTATCATCATTTTGTTTCCAAATGAACTTCCCGGCCTGTGACTAGTGAGAAAAGCAGAAGGCCTCTGTTCACCATGTCCCACGAGCAATCTTCAGCCACTTTGCCTTCTACCGGGAAGATGTGTGAGGAGGCCGTGGAAGGGGCATGACAGACGAGGTGTCTGCCTGCGCTTCCCCAAGACACCCCCCCCCGACCTGCTCAGCGGGGGAGACCAGAAAGGGAGAGACGTTTCTGAGTGTGAGTGACAGGCTTTTCATGCTGGAGCCTTCTAGGAGGAAGCCATGTGCTGTGGCTCTAGGTCAGGGGTAAAGGGCACAGCCAGGCCCTGGATACCAGAGCACTGGGCACGGCTTCTCCGTTGCTCGTTGCTGAGTGTCCACTGCAGGTGGAAGTAGGTGCCTTCCAGAGACGCCCTCAGGCTGCAGGTTTCGGGGGCTGGGTTTGCCTCTAAGAAGGGGGGAAAGCCACTGACATGTGAATAACACCTGCTTCACATTTTCAGGGCTGCCTTGGCCGCAGGTGGATGGGGGCGGCCCAGGGGCCAGAGCAGAGCCAGGAGCCGGCACACCTGTGGATGGATTACGAGTGGGAGCGGTATGGAGGACGTGAGGACTCCTGATCAGTCAGGAGCTGGTGAGGGGGAGCAGCTGGGGCCGGGGGAGGGCCGGCAGTAAGCAGTACAGACATGACCTGGGCCCAGGGCCTTCCTGGAAGTGCCCCTTGGAGTCCAGGAGAGGGAGATGATCAGCAAAGCACCCTTTCTGCTGGGAGCCCCCTGGGGAGGAAAGGGAAGTGGCCGGTCACTGCCTGAGCGTCTTTGCTCACGCCCTTGACCCGCCCCTTCCCTGAGCACTTTCCTTCCACTGGGGAAGATGACATGGAATGTTCCCCCAGAAACTCCTGCAGCCGGGACCACGAAGGCGGGGAAGAAAACATCGTGTGCGTTTTCTGACTTTCAGCCCCGGGCTGGCTAGCGGGCCCCAGGCTGCCCCTCAGTGGCTGCCTGACTGGTTTCGGATCGAGGCACCAGTTTTGAGCCTCGTCCTCTTGTAGCTCAGCCCAGCAGAGCCCCTGACTTTCCTGGGTGACGCCCAAGGGCCGGACGTTCCCTGTGCCACCATCGTGAGAAGAGCTCATCAGGGAGCAGGCCCAGGAGTCCGGGTGGTGGTGCTGGATGGGGGTGCGGGCACGGAGCGAGCTGCCACTGACCACTGCGGGCACCGTCCTACCGGAGGGGAGTCAGTCTGTCCAGATGTAGAGCCCTTTTGCCCAGATGTGGCCTCCGGTAACAACTGTTTGTTCCAGGCCCTTCTCTCTCCATGTTCCCCCCCCCCCCCAGCTGCTGGGGACAAAGCTATTCTGGGGAGGTTGGTACAATGAGTCTGTGCTGGGTGGGCAGCTCCCATCTGAGCTGGTGCCCTGGCGGGCATTGCCGGACGCTCGAGACCAGAGAGAGCTGAGAAGGCCAGGGAGCTGCTGCCCCATGAATGCCGGCGGGACACACCCTCTAGACAAGGAAAGTCAGCCTTTGCCTTCGAATCCTCCAAGCTCTAGACCCTTCTGGGTCCCAGGCGGCTTTGCTTGCCCTCCTCTAGGGGGTCAGCTCCAGGGCCTGGCGGTGGCCAGGGAAGCGGGCGCACCAGCCAGCACCTCTGACTTCGGTGTTGAAGCGTTCAAGGAAAGCTCTTCCCAGCACACCAGGCCCTGGTCCCCTAGCTCCCTTGCTTGGCCCAAGGCTGAAATGGAGGCAAGGAAGACCTTCAAGAGGATATTCCTCAGCAGTGCAGGAGCGGGAGGTGGTCCAGAGAGACAGCTGAGCCGAGGGGGACGGCGCTGGGGACACCGAGCTTCTGGCAGGCAGAGTTGTTTGGATGATGGAATGAGAGTCCTGCCTCAGGGGTGGGAGCTGGCCCTCCCCAAGCCCCGAGTCCCACAGAGAGGTGTAGGGGTGACCTCACCCAGGCCCGGTGGGGTGGGAAGGTTTGGTCATGGAAAGAAATGGGGTTTGTTTTTCCCCACACGTCCCCAGGCGAATGTTGGCGCAAACCAGTTTGGCTTGGCTGGCCTGGCTTCGCTGGGAATATTGAAAACAGCCTCGCTAGCCCTTCACGACCATGTCCTCCAGGCTTTTACCTCCCATCTGAGCTGTCGGTCTGCAGCATGGCTGGGCTGGGGGAGGAGATTAGATCATATATTTTGGTGCTAAAGATGTTGATCTATAAAGTGTTAGTTACAACATTTTTAATAAATCAGGTTAGTGTCCTAAGGGGAGGCTTACCATGTGCTATTTATGCACAAATGCCTCGATCATTTAAGAGGCTTGTTAAAAATGGTAGTTGAAGAGCAGATTAACAAAGCTCTCCCCAGCTGGCGTCTCTGGGCGGGAGCGAGCGCACCGACAGGCAGACATGCAGAGCGGGGCTGGCGGGCGAGAACACCCAACAGCTAATTGCCTCCAAAACGAGGAGGATGGAAAATTAAGCACTTTAAGACCCTGGTTTTGAGCAGATTAAAAATAAGAGATGGTTCCGCAGGCTGCTTGCTTTTTGCCAACACAGCATCGGGGGCTGCTGACAGCGAGTGTGATTCACCAGGTGGTGGATTCACCAGGTGGCGGCCGCCAGAGGGTGTGACCGGTCAGTGGGGAGCCGGCCTTTGCCCATTCCACTATGACAGCATAGGAGAGAGGCCGCGGCGTGGGTGACGACCTAGTCAAGTCTCTAGACCTTCTAGACAGGGACAGGCTCTGGTGTCTGAGACCCCACGCTGGTTCATCGGGGCTTAGCCAAGCTTTCCCTGCCACAGCAGCCTCTGCTCATCCCGGAAGAGGGGCCTCTGATAAGGCCCAAGGTTTGACTTTTGATCTTTCTGACTTACCTTGTCAGGACGGTTCCCCTACATCCCTTACACGAGAGAAAACGCAAACACGCACCCAGCCGAGACCAGTTCAGACAATGAGAATGATGGTGAGAAGTGAATAATAGGTAGGTGGGGACAGGAGGAGGGTAGGTGGTTTCCCTTAGATCACTTGCTGAGGAAGATTTCTCTGAGGAAATAGTGAGTGCAAAGAGACCCGTCCGGATGTAGGGAGTCACAGTAATACGCGGGGGAGATGGTTGCAGGCAGAACAGCCAGGGCCCCAAAACTGGACTGAGTGTGGTGCATTTGGGAATGAACAGGTCACATGTGACAGAGGGGAGGGGCTAGATCTTGCCAGACTTTGTAACCCAGTGTGAGGGAGCCTGAAATTGTTGGGAACAGACTAACCAAAGTGACTCCATTTTGCTTAAAACCTGCATGTGGAAGCCAGTGTCCTCTCCCTGCCCTTGGCAGAAAGTACCCACTGCGGCTGGCTGGTTCCACATCCTGCTTCTGCCTCCCCTTATTCCTGGTTGTTCCTGACATCTGTCTTGTCCTCCTGAGAGATGATGGATGCCAGCTTTGTCCTCCTGATAGATGATGGATGTCAGCACTACTGGAAGTTATGGGAATGCATCCCACCATTATGGGAATGTGGGAAAATGTCCTGTAGTTCTGGGAACGTGTCCTACACCTGCTTGCTTGCTTCACAGTAGTGGGCAGTGGTGGTTTTGCCTATAAAAGGCTGTCACAGAGACTGCTCGGGGTCTCTCTTGCCTAGCTGACTTGGGGACCCTGGTGCCCCGGTAGTAAACCAGCAGCTTTGAACTTCAGTCGGAACCCTTGGGTCTTGCTGAGTCGCCCACGAGTCACAACAGAAATTGGCCTTAAAGGCCAGGAAGGGGCATAGAGGAGCTTTTAGTGAGAAGGTGATGTGGCCTGAGTTCCATATTAGAAATCTTTTCTCCTTTACCTGGGAAACTGTGATAGGGGTGGGAGGGGGGTGGTGGTGGACAGGGATGGAGAGGGCATGTAGGATGGGAGGAGTGACAGGGGAGGTGGCCAGGCCAGATATATAGTGGACACCTCCTCCAATGAACAAGTTCTCTTTCCTGATCCCAGACTCTGGATGAGGGCATTTTCCCAAGTCCTCCTCATACATTACTTGCTTCTTAAGCAACTCTCTGAGGCAGGACTCTATTTTCCAAGAACAAGGCTAGACATGGAGTCATTTACCCATTGGGAATGACCCATAGCTACCCCACTGTCCTCTATTCAGAGGAGCTGCAGCCTGTTGAAATCCCACATTGAGACCTCATATTCCTGACCTGGCTTTCCCAATCCTGGGGCAGAAAAATAGGTTGGAGTTGGTTGCTAAGCAACTTACTTGTACTCAATGAATCCTGGGGTCAAGGCCAAGCAAAGTCATCGATGGTCACAGTTATCACATCATCAGGAGCTGGCCAATCAGAGCATCCTGTTGTCCTGCCCACAGTGATTGGCTCAGAGTTGTGCATGTGACCCAGGCTAATCCAGATGGCCATCTTTCCAGGCTTTCTGCAGCTGTATGAGAAGGAGGTGCCCTCCTTCCACTGGGGTATCTGAGGTGGGAGCCCATGCCTGTCACTCCAGGAAAACATGAGGCTCAGAGTGAAGGTGATATAGCCACAAGATGGGCCAGGAGCTGGGAAGAGAGTTGTGATAAAATCCTCAGAGTATTGGCATGGAGTTGAGCTTTATTAAGCTAATATATAAATTCTCTTTTTTTGGTAAGTTAGTTTGAATAGGTTTTTCTGTCATGGCTGGTAGGACCCTTTGTGGGGTGGCTTCATGAACAACTTCTCTGTGTGTGTCAGGCTCACGCTCCCAGAGCTGGGGGACCCGGGGGGAAGACAGTACCTCCTTCCCTCTCCCTCCAGCAGACCTTCCCAGCTTGCTTTCACTGGCCTGAGTCTGACCAATCCCTATGGCTGTACGAGGAAGCTGTGGAAGGCCCCAGGGCCTCATTGGAGAGATTCTTGGAGAGGCTGGGCCCTGGGAGATTAAGCACAGTCCACGGGCACCCCAGGTGATCCATGAAAGCTGGTGGGTCTTCTGGGGGAGACCTGGGAAGGGTGTACGGGAGGGCAGGATTTGGTGGACAGAGAGAGGCAAGAAGGGCTGAGTCCCTCCCTCTCCAAGCGCTAGGGATCACACACACCGTCGGGTCCTCATTTGACCAGCCATGCTGGGAAAAGAGGTCTTGCAGCTGGCAAAGATGGAGGAAGCAGAAAGGATGCTTCCTTTGGATGCTTCCAAAGATGGGGGACTAGAAACTTGGCCTCTAGCCCCCTCACCAGCAGCTGACCCACATCCATCAACACTTGTTTCTCATCTGGAAAGTGGAAACCAACAGCCCCACTCTGGACCTAAGCCTTCTCCTGTCAAATGGAGAGCAGGAGCCTGACTGGTCGTGAACATCTCTTGGGGCATTCAGATCTGCCTGGCAGAAAGATCCTTCTGGAATCCATGTCAGTGACTGCGAGTCGGTGGAAGCCTCAGGAAGCCTCACACTTCCTGATGGGAAGAAAGCAATTAGTTGTGTTAACAGCCTGATGATGGGGGCTGTGTTTGGGTGCCTGCCACCCCGAGAGGAAGAGAGTCTCAGCTGGAAAACTGCTAATGTGATGACACCATGATTTTATTAGCGTATCTCACAAACAAGCTGTGCGGTTAGCACGACAGACAGCAGAAGAGTAAATATCAGTGGGGGTGGGGAGAGGACAGGAGCACTCCTGTTAGGCTCCAGGGAAGCTTCCAGAAGGAATTAGGGGGTGTTGCTCCCACACTCCGCAAGGCCACTTGTACATGTGTGTCTCCAGAGGTGAGTCTCCAGTAGATGGACAGTGTAACAAGAAACTCTATGGGCACCTCAGACATAAGATGCCCCGAACTGAACCCCACTATTCCCCAAACTGAGCCTGGTTCCCTGCGGGTATTGTTGTTGCAGTGGATGGCAAGTGCCCAAGATGATGGGAGAGAGGGCTGAGCCAAGATGCTGAAGACAATTTGAGAGCTAAGATGGAGTCTGCGGAAAATATTATCGACAGTAGTTAATGAAAACCACCTGTTTTGGGGAAGGAAGGCGAATCAGGGAGAATGCAAACAGTTTTAGGATAATGAACCTTTAGTATAGAAGTGTGATACAATAGTACAGAGTGGTAAATGCTGTGCGCCATTTGCATTCCAGAAGAGTCATGCCAAACAAGATTAAAAAAAACCTCTCTTGTTAATGACCCCTAAAAAAACTTAGAAACTATCTAAAGTAGCCTTCTAATATAGCGCTGGCGCCTCCAGGCTTTTCCTTATCAACATTAGCCCTTTCTAAAATTAAAAACCACCCCTACACTACCCCTTCCTCAATTACTCTTTACTTTAAAATGTTAATTATCTCTCAGAATGGCTTATCTTCCATAAACTTTGCCACATCATCACCCTGTGTTCCTATATATACCTCTTCCTTTTATTAATAAAGTTATCTCATAGTTCATACTTCCATTTAACCCCCGGCTGTGGCTAGGCCATCTCTCCTCCTCGTTTCATTTCTCGTACCGTACGTGGCCGTCAACAGGTAAACTATAGGGTAGTAAACCTATAATATAGTGTAGTGTAGTGTGATGCTCTAATATAAAATAATATAGCTGTAGGAGAGGGTAGTGATGCTCTAGTATAGATCATATAACATAGTGCAATATCATAGCATAGCATAGTGAAACTAGAGCATATGTGGTGTAGAATAGTAGGATCTTATTGCATAGCGTAGCATAGCCTGGTACTATAGTATAGGGTGGTGAGACAGAATAAATAGTACACCATAATATCATAGCGTCATAAATGTATTCAAACACATGAAATGCACAACAGCAAGAGTGATCTGTGATGCAAACTGTGGACTTTGGATGGTTGTGATGAGCCCATGGAGGGGGGTTGTGGCAAACGTGCCATTTGCTGAGGGAGGCTGTGCACACGGTTGTGCAAGCAATGTATGAGGGGAAGCTGTGCACACGGGAGCACAGGCAGTGTTTGGAAAATCTCTGCAGCTTCTGCACAGCTTTTCTATGAGCTTAAAATGTCTCTAAATAATTAGGTTTGTTAATTTTATTAAAAACACCTGAGCAAAGGGCACGCTTCTAAAGTTACGGTAAGGAGACAGGACGCTACAACAAATACGTTCATTTTTTTCTTCAATTTTTATTGCCTTTCTTCAGAAAGAGCTAAGGACTCAAGTGGGTAGAGTGTTAATAGCTACTCTTTCTGGCTGGATGGACACAGGTGCGTTTGTCCCTATTTGTACCTTTATGTCCATTAACTGCTCCCTGGTAGACTGGCCAGTGTGTCATGAGTGTGGGTAGAACTGAGGCAGGGAGGGTCTGGTGAAGTGGGCAGAGTCAGGTCGGGAGGTTGAGGAGACACTAAGGGGCAGAGCTGGTGACCCATGGGGGACATGGCACCTGTCATTTGATCGTCTTCACACGAGGCTGCAGACCTGTCTAGGTGGCCAACTCTTAGAAGACCCCTGGGCATGACGACACTGCTGAGAGAACTTTCCCAAACAGCACTCCCTGTTCCTCAAGGGCAGCAAGGCAGATGAGCAATGGAGGTTCTCCCAGGAGCCTGCTCTGCAAGAGTCTGGCTGAGCTGGGGACCCCTGCAGGAGGCAACACAGTGAGGAGTCCCTGGGTCTTCTTGCATGATTCCTCATCCCCTTCCTCCTGCACTGGGGGGCCGCCTGGAGATGCCTAGCCCCAGGCCCATCACCTCCACTCTCCTGTCTGCAAAACAGGTTGAAGTCTGCAAGGCAGGCTGGGAAAGCACTCATGATGCCTTGAGATGTGGCCCCTAGCCTGCATGATCCACACAGAGTCCAGGGCGAGAAGACACCAGTTTCTGCAGAAGCTTCTGCTGCAGTAGGTAAGCCTAGTCACATAGCTAGAATAGTAGCAACAGTCATAGAATAGTAGCAACAGTAATAGCTAGAATAGTAGCAACAGTCATAGCTAGTAGCAAATAGTCAACAGACCATTTCCTACTACCAGCTGATATAGGGTAGTGACGCAGTTGAAAATTGTATTAGTGCTAAAATACACTGGTGGGCAGAGTCTGAGAAAAAGACCCCATGAGAGAAAATGAGAAGCAGGAAGAGGGGGAATAAAAGAAAGAGGGGGAATAAAAGAAAGGAGAAGGGAAAGGAGGAAGGGAGAGAGAGAGAGAGAGAGAGAGAGAGAGAGAGAGAGAGAGAGAGAGAGAGAGAGAGAGAGAAGAATGACAGACTGAGTGAACAGGCCCATGTGGCCTGGCCAGGGGAAGCCCCCTGAAAGAGTAAGCTGGTAGTGGCAAGGAGCTACATGGTGGATGAGTGGCTGGTAGGAAGTAGCCACTATAACGTTAGATGCCAGAATGGCAGGCAGAAGGTGACCAGGGGCTGCTAAGGGCAGGCCTGGTAGATTTAACCAGATGCCACCAAAGGCGGACCTGGTAAAGAAAGTGCCTGAAGTTGCAGAAAGCAGCTTATTTAAAAAGCTGAGTTTGCATCAGCACCTGTTAAAAAAAGTTTGAAGAGTCTTGGAGACACAGAGCAGCTCAGAACCCTGGAGAGAGAGGAAGCAAAGAGAAGACACTGGAGAAAGACTAGAATTTGCAGAGGGGCCTGCCTCAGTTTTGGAGGGGCAAAAGGGCACCATCTTAGACATGTGTCTTTGGGACCTTTAAAACTAAAAACCGTAACTGGGGTAAGATAACTGGCCACTTGTGGCATTAACAACTTTCATTTTCCTTGTTAATTTCCCTTGTTAATAAAACCCTATTGTTTAAACTGCTTTTGTCTGGCAACTGCTACGTGCGAGTAATGCAGACCTGTGGGTTATTAGAGGCTTCTGCCCCTTTTAACCTGATTACACAGCTACCAGGAACCATCGATCAAGATCATGTTTAATCGGAGCCATACGATGGCTGACGCCACTAAAATTTTCATCTTAAAAATGGAGTAACACTGAATGGGAAAAAAATTTACCCTCCATACAAATTATAAGGGTTTAGATCACAAAGATCCACAAAAAACTCATACAACTTAGCAAAAACAAAGCCAAAAACCCAATCCAAAAATGGGAAGAAAAACTAAAAACACTCTTCTCCAAAGAGAAAATACAAATAGCCAATAAGCATATGGAAAAAATGCTTGACATCACTCATAATCAGGGAAATGCAAGTCAAAACCACAATAAGATACCATCTTACACCAGTAAGAATGGCCCGTATTAATAAAACAGGCAACAACAAGTGCTGGCATGGATGTGGAAAGAAAGGGATACTCTTGCATTGCTGGTGGAAAAGCAAATTGGTCCAGCCACTATGGAAAGCTGCGTGGAGGACCCTCAAACTAATGAAAATAGAACTACCATCTGATCCAGCAATCCCTCTCTGGGAACCTACCCAAAGGTGACCAAACACTAATTCAAGAAGACACTTGTATCCGTATGTTTATCATAGCTCTATTCATACTAGCCAGGTTATGGAAACAACCCAAATGCCCCCAAACTGATGAATGGTTGAAAAAGATGGGTTTATTTATACAATGGAATATTATGCTGCAATCAAAACTGACAAATATGAAGCATTTCTGATAATTTAGATGGACCTAGAGGGAATAATATGAGCAGAAATAAGTCAAAAAGAAAAATATAGAAACTATATGGTCTCACTAATAGATGGGATATAGGAATAACAACAAAAGACCAAGTCAAAATAACCTGACAACAGAACTGGGGCAAGCATCTAGGGAGGGGGAGGAGGATGGGTAGAGAAATCAGGGAAGGGAGGGGCGTAAGAAGATCAAGATGAAAGTTCACAGGTGATAAGGTAGAGGGAGAACTCTGGGGAATACAATGATGCAATATGTACACAAATAATAAACAACAAAATGATTAAGAAAAAAAAGGAAAAATATTTAAATATTGAAAAAAATATAAAGTAACACACAGAAGTCGAATCACCTTCTCAGGAACCACCCAGGACCATCATATTCTACTCCGCCTCTCCGTGCCTGCCTGTACCACCTCAAATGCATCCCCACAGCCCAGGGGGTCAGGCCACAGTGAAAGTTTGTGGATAAAGGGATGGTGCCCACCTTCTAGGAGGCCGTACAGCTCGCTGAGGATGGTGGGTTTGATTGGCTGAGGTTGTGCACTCTTGGCTGAGAAGGTGATTGAGGAAGAAAGGAAGACAGGACTGCCTTGGTGGCTGGGGGTTGGGACTTGACCCCAGCAGTGAGCAGAGAAGAAATGTAATCATCGATCTTAATCAGTTACATTAATTTGATCAATGTAGTGACCCAGGAGCATGGGTCAGACAGGCCTTGGTGACTACCTATCAGGGGTGTCTCACCAGCCTTGCAGGTGGTACAGGTCTGGAGCAGCCTACGGCACCAGGAACAGCATGAGCAAGCAAGTAAAGCATCTCCACACTGGATACCTCACCCCTTGCGCATACCCAGCATTCATGAAACATCCATGCTTCTGCAGCCAGCCCACTGACACCGCACTCTAGCCTCTGCCCTGCTTCCTTTTTCTCCATTGCACTTATCTCCATCTGTTCATTGCACCAGCAGTTCATTCCCTGCCTGCATCCCTTGCGGGAAATTTTGCCCGTTTTCTTCACTGCTGTGTCTCCCCTGCCTTGTAGAACACCTGACACACAGTGGGCACTTTACACCATCTGTTAAGAGTAAGCATGGATTCTCCCCTCGGATCTGATTATCTTTCGGGGAGCCTCTACCCTCGACCCTCCACTCTCAGTGGATGAGTTGTGGGTGGGGTGGACCCTACACCAGCCCCATGTAAAAGGTAGGACCCACGTGTAGTAATCACCATGCCCAGGAGCACCCAGTCCACTTGGGCAGTGATACTCAACACATAGGCATCTGAATAGAGGACTGCATTTCCTGCCAACTGAGTCTGTGTCTTGGCATGGGGCTGCTTCTCCAAAGAAGGGGGGGCACCTTTCCTACCTGGCAGCAGGGCACCTCAGGGATGAAGGAAAGGGTAGAGAGCAGCTGCAAGACTGGGAAAACGGACTAGAGACCCTGGATCCAGCCCTACCTGAAGCTGGTGTGTTCTCAGGACTTTTCAGTTCTCGGGCTGGTGGGGTCCAGACCATCAGGGGGTCCAGAGGTCCTTGACTTCAGCACAGGAAAGAATCCATGTGCGACTCAGAGCATGTGAGAAATGGCACGTTTATTGCAAGTGATGACCCACACTCAGGAAAGAGAATGTGGGCAGATTCATGGGCACACCTTGGGTCTTGAGGCTGGGCTGGTGTGTGTGTGTGTGTGTGTGTGTGTGTGTGTGTGTCTAGTAGGAGACTTACATATGGGAACTTGAACTGGTTCTGACCAGTTTTTTGTTTAGCAACTGTTGTGTCCTAATAGGACCCTGGAGATTAAACCAAGATGGAGTTTAAACAAGGATGGTTTGGGTCACCTTGCCCCAGACTGGTCTGCAGGGGGCTATATATAGTTTGTCTCATTCGACCCTTAAAGCCTTCCATCGCTTCCATATTGATTTAACCTCTTATTTGCCAGCCTGCTGAAACAATGGAAACAGCAAAGTTCCATCTCATTCCCTCTTTGTCCTGGGACTGACTTGTCCCATTTCCCCTGAGTCATCTTTTATCCTCTTCATTTGTAAAGCGATAAAGACAGTCTATCTCAACAGTCTGCAGCCACTTCTCACTAAACATGGGTGTAGCCCCTACCCGTATGTGTGGCAGCTGTCTCAGCCAGGGAAAAAGACTCTGCGTTCTGGGTTTGGGACAAGATGAAACCCCAGTAATGTCATTTTTACATGCAGTTGTTGAGTGCTTGCCGCCAAGAGTTTGGACAGACAAGACCCCACCACTAGGAGGATAAGAGTAACTTCCAGGACCCCCAAGGGCAAGAACACCCAAGATCACCATCCTGCAAGCGGCACCAAGGTTGTGCCATCCCTGGGATTCTGTAGTCTTTGGGAGACAGAGCCGAGTGAGTCGGGAAACAAAGGGCAAAGAAGCACATGCATTTGACAAAAATTCAGCCATTCAGTCTCCAGGACAGACCCCTCTAAGCTTGCAGCTTGTGTGACTGGGCTTCCTCTTTGCAACTTGAGGCCCCTTTGGGCTGAGAGCAGGGCTGCTGGCAGCTGGCAACCCTGGCCAAGCCACCTTTCGAAGGCACTGTGAGCTCTGTGTACATCCTGTAGGTGCAGGGCCACTCCAGGAGCTGGGCTCTGACCTTGTCTCTGTGCTGCGCTCCCCTGCTCCCTTCTGCTTCTTCCCCCCAATGCAGGAGCTCAGCAACCCCCTTCCGTCCCTCCCCAGAGGGGATTTTAGCTCCTTGCAACTCCTTCCTTTCGCCTGAGTGATTTTTCTTTTTTCCCATTTTTCATTTTGAAAAATGGCAAATTGAAGCACTTAATTTTCCTCCGCCAGCCCAATTAATGTCCACGTGCTCAGCACGAACAGTCCGCTGTGAAAGGCAAGTCATTTATATCAATTAGCAAAACAAACATGAGTCTGATGACTGTGTGCAGACTTCAGAGGAGGCTTTCTCAGAGAGAGAGGCCCAGCAGGGAAGCTAGAGGGCAAAGATCTCATCCAGAGAGTCTGGGGGGCATAGGCACCTCTCCTTCCCAGGGGGTCCCCCGTGTGAGTGTGTGCAGAGAAGGAGAGCACTGCCAGACACAGACAGCCTTCACTGCTCGCAGGGCTTTGTTCCCCAGCATTACTGTGAACTTCACACAGTTCAGCTCGCCTTGTCTCCAAAGAGCAGCTGAGCCCTGTGTGCTTCCCAGGGCTGAGAGCCCCATCATTCTTCATGGCTGCTCCCCCGCCCCCCCACTACATACAACAGCCTCCTCCTTGGTCTCCTGCATCTACTCTGACCTCCCTCAGTCCATGCCCACCTACCGCACCCACTGCAGTCAGAATGAGCTTTAAATAAATAAACGAAATCATGACACCTTCTGCTCAGAAGCCTTTTCTTGCTCTTGGATAAAATCCAAACTCTCTCGCTCAGGCCTCCAAGGAGTCTGGGTCCTGCTGCCCTTTCAGACTCATATCTCCCCCACACACACACCCTCTCCCCTGCTGTCATACTGACCTCTTTGCTTGTCCTTCGACTTACCAAGTCTGTTTCTGCCCCAGGCCCTTTGCACTTGCTGTTTCCCATATCTCTTTCCTGGTGGCTCTTGCTACCCTCTAAGGCTCAGTTTGAACATAGCTTCTTCGATTACCCAAGCTAAGGTCACTCTGCTCAGCTGCTGCTTGTCCATTCAGAGTGGTGCTTCTGCCTCCTGATTGGCAGACAACTTACTATGTGCCCATGTGCCTGGAACCCAGCAACCCTGCCATAGCCTGGAGGTGTCCTCTTTCCTGTCCTCCCCTCCTTCCTCTGTCTTGCCCTTTTCTCCTCTCATTAGACTGTGGTTCCAAGAGTGGTGATTTTCGTCCACTTATTTCCCAGTGTTCACCTCCAGGGCCCAGAGCTGGCATGACAGAGAGCAGGTGCTCCAGATTACTAAGCAAGGCTGGGTTCCCTGAAGCTCTGAGCAGATGGAAACCAACTCCTCAGGGGCTGGGGGCAAGCACCAGCCCCAAAACACAGTTCAAAGTGGGGGTGACAGATGTGTCATTGGGGACCCTGGGTGATCCAGCAGGAAGTGACCATGTCCCCTGACCTGGTTCTAAATTCTAATGAAATGTTTCATTTCTAGCTCATGTGTAAGTTGTTGGTCAAATTTATGAGCCGGAGAGAGTTGTATTTTTAATCTACTCTATGTGATTTTCTTTATTGTATGAGGGCCCCTATGTGGTTAATATACTATCTATAGGTAGAGAGATACATACATACATACATACATACATACATACATTCAGATAGTGATAGATAAAGGGAGACAAAGACAGACATCAACATATCTACAGATGGCACAGATGTGGCTACACAGGCATATGTATCTGGTAGTCTGTTTTTATGTTTTAACTGTTTATGGGGTTCTACAAGACATGTCTGCCTGCAAGTTCAACAGTCTCTGGGGTACAGGGAGGCTTGGGGGTGGGAGGGCTGTGCATCCAGCTAACTACTACCTGAGCACTCCCTGGTAGGTTCCCTGTATGATTTCTCTGAGTCCTCAAGATGATTCCAAAAGGGAGAGTCCTATCACTTTTCCATTTTACAAACCTGAACAGCAGAGGAACTGACATTTCCCTCAAGATCACACAGCCTCTGAGATCAACCCCATACCTGGCACTGCATGCCCTGACTTAGTCCCGAGCCGGGGCATGACTCAGGTTTTTCATAGTCAGGGGCCAAATACGTTATTGCAAAACAACCTCCTCAAGTCTAGAAAGGCAAGCAAAGCCCACTGAATCAAAGGCTTAATGTCTGCACCAGCCTGGGTGCTAATTTTGTGTCATATTTATAAGCTAGAGAGTTATCTTTTTAATGTGGGGTGTATATTTGTATTATACTGAAGGCCTTGACGCACGAGTGGATTATGAGACTTGGGGCATAATTTCATTTCTTTTCAATATTTACGGGGGTTGAATGTTGTAACTTTGCTCCTGTAGCCTCTCTGACTTGTCTGGCTCTGAGTGCTTGGTTAGGGAACAACCCCAAGAAAACTTCAGACCTTTGGGGGATGCAAGCCGCATTGTGGGGGCCTGGGAGGAGGAGGTGTCCCAGGCTAGGCCTGTGAGGGAGGGAGGACATTTAAATAAAGAACCTCCAGTGAGAGAGCAGGCAGGGCCGCCTTGGGGCTCAGAGAAGGACCAAGAACCTCTGCGGTGGCTTCTGGAGAGAGACCAGATTGGGCTGAGTTTTGAGGGGCAGGTGGGGCCTCAGGAGAATGAGCTGGAAACGGCACTTTCCAAGGAAGCCAGAGGACTTAGTTAGCCATATGATGGCTGCCATCTTGGAAAGGCTTCTTCCATCTACGGTATCCCCAAGCAATAGGCAACTCAGATCTCATTCTCCTGTTTCTTCCACAAAATCCCCAGATATTCTTAGAGTACAGAAATCAGAAGGATGGGGCATAAATCCATAGGGGGTTGAGGAGGGAGAATTCAAATAAACATCCTTGTTCTGTCAGCCAATGTCAGCAGGAGGCTGGTGGTGGGTGCTGGCGCTGGCTGGCATCCATTTAAAGGCCCAGTTGTGTCAGGTAATTGGACAGAAAATCCCCCTGATGGGACCGGAGACCAGAGGGTCTGGGGAGGGGCATGATGTGGGGGGAGGGGCAGGTACACGGTTACATATCCATTAATTCTTGAAAGTTATTCAGGCAATTGACCAAACATCTACTGTGTACTTGGGCTTGCATAGGTCCTTAGGATTCAGTGACTAAAATGGCAGACAAGAGACACAAAACCAAGTCCTGTACAAGCACTAATAACCAATTAAGTTGATTTTATGATGACATAAATGTAACAAGGGAAACTAACTGGGCAAAGCATTAAAGACTAATGAGAGAGCAGGGCACTCCTGCCCCAGAGACAGAGAAACCATGAAGAGAGTCTCTGAGGCCATGATGCTGAGGAATGAAAATGTGCCGGGATGTCTGCTCCAGCTCAGGCTTGCCTCACAGCCCCAGGTGCTGAGCGCCAGACCCAAATCAACATCTCCCTCCATGTGGGCTCTGCCCCCAGAAGGAAAGCTCCTGCTTCTCTTGCCCAGCCCCTGCCTCCCTCCCTCCCTTCCTCCCTCCCTCCCTCTTCCCAACTCCGTCGCTATGGCTACACTATTTACTGAAAGATGGAAGGAGTGCTAGAAGAGCCAGGGAAGGAGAATTTGAGGCAGAGGGAGCGACATGTGCAAAGGCCCTAGAGCAGGGAAGACCAGCTCTCATGGAGGAACAGAAAGGAGGCCAGAGCCTATTCAAGGTGATCCTCAGGGAGCCAAGTGAACCCCCACCCCAGTAGCACCACACTTTCCCCGACCTCCCACTGGACCAGACCTAAAGCCAGAGAAAAGAGAGCTCCATGGTGAAGACCACCCAGTCAGCCTCACAGGCTACGGAGCAGGGAAAGACATGAGAATGATGTGGAGGCCCAAGGGACAGGTCTGTGTGACAGGCCTATGGCCAGGGTTCTGCCATTTATTCTGCATAGGTGGGGTCGTGGAGGGCAAGGAGCAGCTAGGTGACAGGATCGGTGTACATGTTTACATGTGAGTGACACGTCCTCTCTCTGCTCGAGGGGGAAGCGTACTATGGGGGCCCATGCGGAGGAGGCCAGTGGGGAGGCCGCTGCAGTGATGCGGGGAGAGGGAATGTGGCTCTGCCAGGTGGGGTCAGCGGGGGGTGGGGGGGTAGGGGCTTGTCTTGTTCCAGTAGAAGAGCCACACCATGGAACCTAGATGCACAGGGACAAGACCAGCTTGCAGCTGTGGCCTGAACGATGCAGCGACACTCTGACGTGTGCAAATCGCCTGAGTCTGATGGTGTCTCTAGACGCTGAGACAGTGGGAGTTAGAACTGAACTGGGACCAAGAGCTGCTCACACCCTGCATCGGAGGGAAGGCCGCTCTGGTCTCTAGGAGCAGGCAACGAGGGTGCATGGGCTCCCAGGGGCGGCTCTGTCCCTGCCAGCACTGTTCTCAGGCCAGATCACTGGCTGGCTGTTGGGAGGAAATGCCAGTGCCGGCTGCAACATCACGGCTCCTCCAGCTCAGCTGTGCCTGCGTCAGGGCCCCGCGTCTATCGACCTGGCAGGGACAGAGCAAGGCTGGCGGGAACCCAGTTCGGCCAGGTGCTCCCTGCAGGGACGCCCCCAGGGACACAACCCAGTCCCCAGGGCCCAGAAGGAAAGAGACACCAGCAGCAGGTACTGGCACAGACCCGCGTCTACCTCGGCCCCAGCTTCAGCCTCAGCTAGACCGCCTGCCCCTGAGGGGCCTGGAAGGGTCCCCTGGCTCCAAGTCCTCTGTCGTGGGAGGCTCAGGGTCAGGGCTCAGGGCACCTACTGTGCCAGAGACCAGCGTGAGGCATCAAAGCCTGCTCAGGCCCATGAGCTGTTCCAGGACCTGAGTGACACTGGCATTTCCTGCGACTGACAAGAGGGCTCCACACCCTATTCGTGCCCCATTTCTGCCGCTGCCCCGGCCTCACTGCGCACCTATTACGCGCCAGCAACGCACACGGGCTCGGGCTCGGGGAGCAAAGCCACGCGCAGAGCAGTCGCGAATCCCCCCTCGGAGACATTCTGTGGTGGGAGCCGGACCTGCCTGGGGTTCGACTTGGGGAACTGGGCCTCAGGCAAGGGCCAGGCTGGGCCTGACAGCCCGAGGGGTGGGAGGAGGGGGGGAGGGGGCTTGTAAGGGGGGTGCTGCCTCGCCCAGGGGTGCGTCCAGACCCCAAGTTGGTGGCTGCACTTCCCCGCCATCTTTGCTCTAGAGGGGCTGGGGCGGGGCTGGCTGCCACTCGGGTAGGGGTGACGCTGCTGGACAGGCTGCACCTCAGCTCCTCGGGGCTCGCCCAGCGCCTGGGGGCGTCTGGGACTGGGGGTCCCGCTGCGTCTCCCACACGAGGCCTTGGGCGGCTCCGCTTCCCTCCTCGACCCCCTGGGGCCACCGCAGCCAGACCCTCTCAGTGTTAATCCTGGAGCCTCAGTCTCAGCAGATAATTAAATTACTGCTTAATTACAGCAGAGGATCTGCCACCGCATCTGTGTGCGCTCGGGGAGGGGGGGACGCGCAAGGAAGGGGGGGGTGTCCAGCCGCGTCCGGGACCCAGAGGGTCGGTCCACGCGCCACGCGGGCCCCAGTGCTGGCAGGGCCGCCTGTGCTGCTCCGGGGCCGCGCCAGGCCCGGAGTGTGCATGCTCCGGGGGCCCCTCCAGGCGCCAGGCTGCCTGGTCCCCAGTGAAGCTTCCGGCAGGGTTCTCGGCTCTGAACCCCAAGCAGCGGGTCCCACTTGGCTCCCGACGCGGCCTCCTTCCCCACCCCTAGAACAGGGGCTTGAGATGGGTCTGGCTGGGGGTGGGGAAGCCACCACGGAAACGGGCCAAGGAAACCCGGGAGGGGGCCTCACAGGCCCAGGCTGCAGAGGGGCCTTCCGGAGAGACACGGGGTCAGGGGAGCTGGGGCTCTGGCCCATGAGAGCTGCCCGGTGGGGAGGCCCCTGCAGAAAGGAGGCGTCCCCTGCTTGGGGATGCTGGTGGCAGCGGCAGCACCACCCAAGGTCTGCAGACCTGTCCCGGCCCTCCTCACACCCTAGTCCTGGGCCACCTCTGACTGCAGCGTCCAGGCGTCCAGGCCCGCGGGGTCAGAGCTGCGGCAGCCCCCAGGGCCGGCCTCCTGACCCTGAGCACGTGCACTCGGGCACCATGCCCCCCACTCTGGCCGCCAGGGGTCTGAGGCGGGTGGGCCTGGTGGGCCCAGACCTGGGAGTCAGACCCGCTGGCTCCGGAGACCTGCCGGCTCCGGGCGGCCGCTGAGGGGGCCGAGCACCTCTGCCTGGGGGATCCCGGCCCTGGCGGGACACGGAGGCCTGAGCCCGCCAAGCCCAGAGCGGCCTGGCAGGGACGGGCACAGATGGGGGCACGGCCCCAAGCGGCGCCTTCAGTCCAGCCCAGGCAGGAGCTGCCCTGAAAGCGCCGTCTGTCCGGCTCCTCCTCCTCCTCCTGGCCCTGGCGCTCGGGTGGGCGCGGCTCTCGGCACAATGTGCCCCGAGCAGATGGCAGCCCCGTCCCCATGGCGCATCCCTCCCGCCTTTCACATGAAAATGGGAGCAGGGCGGGCAGA
>PVHY01021838.1:8802-23390 GCA_004024945.1 Uropsilus gracilis
ACACAAAAAAAAAAAAAAAAAAAAAAAAACCCTCATTCCCCAGTAAGGAAATAATGTTTGCACTATTTTTCTGTAACGCCAGCCAAGATATGCACAAGCAAGAGAAATAGAAAGCATTTGCTAAAATATTTGTAACAAATACTTATGTACAAAAAATTCACAAAAGACTAGTTCCCCCTTGAAGCAGAGCACATGGCAGTTGACACTGGAACAGATCAAACCACTGGCTGGGATTATAAGCCACGTACTGATCCAGAGGAAGAAAGTTACATGTAGTGGAGATTTTTCAGTTTGAACATTAACATTTCCAAAGTTTGGCAACATTATCGTTTAAAATTATGCAAATTATGTAAACAAGAGGTACATTTTAAATCGATCTACATGCAAAACTCCATGTCATGCAAGGACACCAAGCACCGGGATTTTTCTCTCACAGACAGAGCCCATGGTGTGCAGCACTCAGTTGAAGGAACAGCGATGGCAGGCAGGTGCCCAATTTAAGACTCATTCACCCTGTTTCCACCTGCCCTTTTCCACTCATGTATAAAACCAGTTTTTATAGAAAAACTATATAGGGAAAGACTACTGCCCTAGAAAGTTAGCCAAAATATCTTCTTCCAGCCAATCTTGTTTGCACTACAGTACCTTTGCAGAAAAGGGAAGGGAAATATCAAGTGGTGGAACATGATAGACTACTTTTATATCACACAAATTTATTCAGTTATCATCCATTACAAATATGGGCAAATCAAGAAAGGAAACCATCATGCACTTTATGCCTTGGGGAAAAGAAATTTTAAGAGGTAAAAATGACATAATTTTGCTCTTCTGTGGCATATAGATTAGTAAGACTTCTCCCACTGAAATCCCTTAGTTATGTGGGTGTTTAGATACATACATGCACATTAAATCTCACCAGTTTGTGGATTAGCTGCAAGTCTTCTGAAACACAGAAGGGAAACTTATAGTTCAAACGTAAGTTCAGTGATAAATTATTTACCCAGGTAATGAAACAAACAAATGGATAGTCTAAGCAATTACATGATTACTTCAGATACTCATCATTAAATAATGTCTAAAAGAAATGACTGCCTCAGTTTCTGACTCTGATGTGTGAAATCACAACTGGTAATTTACATTTACTCAGGGACATTCAATAAATGGAACGACTCCTAGTAATGAAGCAATGATGCAGTCAGAGCTTTGCAGTTTCTATATGAACACAAGAAAGAGCTCTTGGCAGTAGCACGGAACTATACTTTCTCCTCAAGCAGAGCTGTGTTAAAAGCTGCTCAACAATGAGACTTAGTCCCTGGAAATATATTCATAGGTATAAATAAAGTACAAACTCCTTTGTTACAAAAATGTAATTAAGGTAAATAAGAGGACATTAACAAATGCTTTGTCAATCTCTCAAAGGAGAAAGCACAGAGGAAAATAGCTGGCCTAACACCCGGCTCAAATTGTACATTCTTCTATCTATATATAAAACTGTGTGAAATAAAAGTAAGGATGTTTTATGTTCTGCTTGGCACTTTTATACCCTATCATTTTGTTTCTGAATCAAGTATATTAAATTAAAGCCAACCTACTACACATATAGAAAGCTACATATATCTATATATAAATATTTACATATGTATATATAGATACTTTCTTGTTATAAAAGATGAGGAAAAATAAATTAAAAAGCCAACCCCTTCCCTTTCTTCACCACATTGATATGCTCTTTTCATGTTGCTGTCCTTCAGACTTTAAAGTGCTACACTGAGTTATTGAGAGAATAAGAGTTCAATAACACTTAGTTGGCTTCATGAGGCTCATGTTGGAAAATGTGGCTTCACAGAGAAAAATACTTCCATTTAAATACACAGAGAGCATTGCTGGACGTCTTGAGCAGATCTTCAGAGATGGAGAAGAAAGCAAAAGTGTTGGGTGGTACTCTTTAAAAAAGAGTCACACATCTACCACCATCTTTTTGTGGATATCTAGGCCGCCTACAACCTGCAACAGATAGAAACAAATTAAACTTAACTACTGCTTGCCAAGCTCCTCTTTGCTGTTCTATCTTACCAGAACTACAATTTTAAAACATACTACTTTAACTATTTTCAGGTTTTTAAAGTATTGTCTCGCCTACTGGGACAGCAGGCATATTCTTATGTTTTAGCACAAGGATTATTATTCTTATCCCATAAAGGTAAAAGGAAATATTTTAGAGTTTTTGCCACAGAGTTTCTACAGCATTTTCTTCTTGCACTTTTTAATTTTTAGCCCTTAAAAAAATGCAAAAGACCTATTCATAGCTTGAATACCAAACAGGCCAGGTCTGCAGCCTTTTGGGTAACATCATTTGGTCCACTCCATAGCTTGCCAGCCCCTATCTTTAGGAGTTTAATATTAAAAATGACAACTGAGGTTACCCTAAGAATTGTCCCAAAAATTAAATATGGGCCTGTGTTAGTCTATTCTAAAGGCATTAAAAAGTATAAGATGAATGAAATTTTCTGCTGATCATTTTCCCATGGGGTTGGATATATGTAGACATTAGACATTTCCGTGAAGACTAACATGATAATCTCAAATGTAATTACTTGTATTATTTGAGCATAAAATCTTACCAAGATAATCTACATAAAGAAAATAGAGGTCATAAATGTTCAGAGCTTGACTGAAGTTTCACAGGGTGAATATCCAATAAGCAGCACCCAGAGCAGTCCAGAACTCTGTGCAAGCACCACCAGTCCGGCCATGCCCCCCTTCTCCTGCCCTACTACACACATCGACCACAATCTACAACCTAACACCATAGATCAGTTGCTTTGCTTTTATACATTTTGTAATTAACATCTTTTTGTGTCTATCTCATTTCACTCAACACTGTGAGATTAACCCATACCACTGTGTAGAGCTGTCTGTATTGCTTTTAAATGTAAACTTAAAATATTTGGAAAAAATAAAGCTTAACAAAGTCAATTAACACCTCCTACAGCAGTTTTGCTAACTTGCCCTCACTCTGTTTCCTCTACCTACATGCTCATTTAGAATTTTTGGCTGACTTTCATATTTATGTACATATCTCCAAATAAACATGCCTACATTGCTTTTTCCAATATTTAAAATTTTAGGTTACTATTTATTGACTTCCTACCAAACAAGATGAAGATTTAGCTCTCACACAGAACTCTCCTCTATCTCCTACTCCATGTATTTCTCACAGACACCTGCCCCCAACACTTAATTTTTATTTTGATTAGACAAAAGCTCGGCAATTACGGCTATGTGAAACACTAACAGAACAGAAGTGCACACCACAATTACTTTTCATCCCTATACGTATGCTTTACTAGAGCTAATTGTCAACTTTTTCCTGTAGGATGTTCTAGGTAACTCAACCCCCAAAGTTCTATCCAAAACACATTCAATCTCCTTTCTCCATCATCCTAGGGATTTCCTTTTCCTCTTTGACATTAGACATCCTGCTTCCTGGATCCTACATTATCATTTCTGGCAGCATAACATATGACAGTGGAAGTGTATCCTCCTGTGGTTTTCCCAAAGTGGGAAATTCTTACACGTCTAAAAATGTCTTTATCCTACCACCTAGTTTGAGTTTGTAAATAATTCGAGTTTGAAATTAACCCCACACTTCCCTCAGCATTTTTTTTTTTTTTTTTTAGACTAGGTCTCACTATTTTTGCCCATGGAACCACAGGCTCTCGTTGCCCGGGGTACCACAGACTCAAGCAATCCCCAGCCTCAGCTTCCCAGGTAGCTGGAATTAGAGGCACACGCCACTACACCCAGCTATTTTTTTGGAAATAGATCTCTCTACGGGCCCCAGGCGGGACTCAAACCACGATCCCTAGCCTTGGCCGCTTCATAGGCTGAAGCTTACAGGCATGAGATACCGTGCCTGGCCTCCCCTCAGCATTATTAAGCAGTGCTATTTTTCCAACTTTGCTACTGAGAAATCTGATGGCCATTATGATTCTTGTACCTTTGTATGAAATCCCCCTACTCCTCCACCCCAACCCTTTGGAAATCAGCAGAACCATCTCTTTGTTCCCACTATTTACAATTTCATGACAATGTCCCCAGATTGTTTTTAAAACTATGCTGGGTAACCTGTAAGTCCCTTCAACCAAAAACTCACTCCTTTTGATTCTCGGGTATTTTCTTGATTCATTTTTGATGACTTCCTTCCTTCCATTTTCTCTCTGGAATCACTATTATTCAGGTATTAGGCCGCATAGAATGGATCTCTCAATTTAATTTGACTGTCTTTATTATCCAATTTTTGTTTCAAGGATTTAAGACAGTAATAAACCCCTGAGGATAACAATGACAGGTTTTCACTTTACTCAAAGTTTTTACTGGTTTTGCACAATTTGGCTCTCTGCCTCTATGGCAAGGGCATGGGAACCCCATGTACATGCAAAGGCTACTGATTGTGGACTACACTTCTGAGTTATCTGCTGGGACCACAGGGCCGCTTTGGGAGATCAGAATTCCCATCTTTTGTCTGAAGCCTAGCCCATGGGGAGTGAAAGTCAGTCAGAAAAGAAGGTACAAGGTGTCAAAATGCAAATATTCTTCATTTAATTTCTAAGCAAGCCAGCCTACAAACCCACACACACACCTCCAAAGCAGGCACAACTCACACACACCACACCTATACCAACACCCCACCACACCCCACGCACCTATGCCTTTTGTTTTCCAGTCTTGGGACTCTAGTTCACCCTCTCCAATTTAAGTGCAGAGAAGCTAAACAGAGTAGGAAAGGCAAGCTAGTGCTCTAATGGCCCCTTAATCAGACCTCAAGCAATTCTCCTGTTTTTAGCCTCACCTTCACTCCCACTTTCAATTATTTTTTTATCACATTTCTGAACCTTTCAGGGTGTGCTATTGTAATTTAGGCTGCTTTTCATTTTTCCAAGAGGATAGCTTAGAATTTTCCCCCTGTCTCATAAGTCAGGTAACCAATGAACTTTGTAAGTCACCAAACTTAGTTGCTATATTCACTGCTGTTCACTTATCCTTGTGGGTACATCACCTTTTCTTTTTAATATATCTAATTCTATTAGTTTTGAGAGAGAAAAAATATATGTTTAATTCACCAATCTTAATCTTGTCACTAAATCATTTATAAGACTTACTTGTATATGTTAAGTATGCTGAGATTTTAAAAGCAGGTGTAGATATAACTACAGTCTGTGATTGATTTTTCTCATATACGTCACTGTTAAGGCTACAGATATCAGGGTGAAAAAAGTCAAGATATGGCAATATTCAGAAATTTTCCCCCCAAGTGATTGTGCTTTGATTTTCTATCCTCCTCTTGAAAATGGGCCAGCTACAATCCATAATGCCACCACCAGCCTGGCCTGAGGTCACACTCAATCTGATGCCTGTCCGCAGCAAGTCCCTGTGCGATCTTTAACAATGAAGAAGAGGAGAAATGGAAAGGATAACAAATACTTGCATTAGGACCACGTAGTAGTAGTTCAAAGTCTCCAGTCCATCTAACTTCTCAGAAAAGGTCTAACAAATTCTTTACACTAGTGCATCATCCTACTTTTTGAAGTAAGATGCAAAGACAGAACTGGCACTGAAAAGAGATCTGAAGGATGCCGTGAACTACCACTTAAATGCCAAAACTGCTACTCTAGTTCTTACATTACATACAACCAATGTCACTCATTTTTCTTGTGTGGTCTAAAACAAACAAGGAAAGGGAAGAAGGAAATTTTCCTATTCAAGCATCTAGTCATCATTGAAAATTTTCAAAATATTTTGTTACCTTGTTTCCCCTCTAAATTCTCTAGTAGCTCAAACTTGCAGGTAAAATGCCTTAACACACATCAAAAAGCTAGAACCTTTGCTGAAGGGGCAGAAGTTGAGAGCTAAGTGGTTGTGTTTCTATTTGAAGGCAAAGAATGGGGGCAAGTCCCTGGATCTACCGAAGAAGGGCGGTAAACCAGAAGCGAAGGTGCAGCCCCAGGATCCACCTGTAGTTTTCTAGGGCACCCCATGACGGTAGTCCCTGTCTCAGCTGAGTCCTTGTCCAAGAACAGTCATCTATAAACTTAGGAAAGGATTGGGCGACATGGAGATCGCCACTTACAATGCCTTGCAGGTAAGATGAATAAAATTCCAGGGCTCTTAAGAAATTATTAAGAAGTTTAAAAACTTTTTATAAAACACAACTAATAAAGAACCTCTGCTCTTTGCTACTTACAGCACAGAATTCTTCAAAGGATATTCTTCCATCTCCATCCTTATCTGCATTTATTATGGTTTTGTCTACGATTTGCTGTAACTGTGTATCTTTCAGATTGTTCCCCACCATCATCTTCAGCACCTGGAAGAGTTCCCCATTGGAAATATAGCCATCTTTATCCATGTCATAGATACGGAAAGCAACTAAAAAGAAAGTGAGGAAAATCAATGGCAATGACAAGGCAGTAGTAATAAGAAAATAGATTGATAAAGAAAACACTAAATTGCTAAACGTATAGTATCATAACTATGAGGATGGTTTCTTCCTGAACATAGCTGTCATCTTTAGGTGCAGTTTAATATAGCTGAGAATATTGGCTATGAAATCAACACTGCTTAGACTAGAGCAAGCTATTTAACTTACCTCAGCTTCCAAAACAGAGGCTAGTAATAGTTCTAACCTCCCAGATCTTTTCGAGTACCAAATATGAACTGTTTATACCAAAGTCTGGAACATGGTAAAAGCTCAATAAAAGATACCAACTATTATTATTCTCAACTATATCAAATTCACTGATCAAAAGATGTTTTATATACCCTATGTCTGAGAATTGTTATTAAATAAAATGTCTCTCCAGTTAAGAACTTGAAAATTTCAAAAGATTTTTACACACACACACACACACACACACACAAGATACATAAATATACAGAGATTATAATAGAGGTTGTGTATAAAGTCAAAATCGTGGGCTTCCAGCTAAATAATTTTGAAGACAATGTGTAAACTAAGTTAAACTAATCACATTAGACTATTTTCTCTATTCCCATAAAAAAAAAATCCTCTATCCAATTATGTAGATTTGGTTGTTTGCAGTAGAAATGAATTCTATATTCCTTCCTGGAAATCAAAACCTACAATGACACAATGTTAAAAATACCAGTTGCAAATGTCCTAGAAGTATTTCACCAGAACAGAACACTTCTGTTATGGCTACTAAGGATCTAGAAGAAGGTAACTTTGAGGCTGTTTTGCAAGCAGGTTGTAACGTAGTACAAGGCAGTAGCAGACCTAAAAAGGAGAATGAACTCATTGAAGAAAAATACTTACACCTCAACTTTTGTTCCTTATCTCCTTTGACACTGAACTGAGAGACTCCCTCGATGAATTCTGAATAATAGAGAAATTTTACAAATCAGAAATTTCAATTTTTTACAAAGAAGAACAATGTTCATCAACTTATATATCCCAAAAAAGAATCTTTTCTTTCTGCAGAAAATACTACCAGCACCATTTGAAATTGAAAATATCAAATTTGAAATAGCACAAAAGGTCACATATGTATTTCATCACCTGAGTTCTCTAAAGTCATTGTTGTACAAAATATGTAAGTCCAACAGAACATAACTCAAAACATTCTTTAAAGCTAGTTAAAGCTTTCTTCTTGGAACTTAACTATACAAGATAACTTTATAAAAAAAAGCAGATTATGCTTTTTCTAGAACAAAAATCACTTTGGATATCTAATCATAACATTCAGAATCATTTAAATAAACTGCTGGAAGTTTCATGACAAGGGATCATTTTTGCTCATGGCCTAAACATTAAATTATATTCAATCTTAGATCTCTTCACTTATAATCATTCAGTTCCTGAAATTCAAGTGACAAACTGTTTGTGATTCACCACTACAATAAAATGTTTACTTTAAAGTGTAGAATCAAGACAAAAAATGATGGGTCATATTAGTATTAGCAAATGTACTACATATCTTGATATAGAATGTACATTAACTGAAATAAATGTATCCTTTTAATGAAAATACTCATATCCTTATTACTAGTTTACTTTTTGTTGCTGACTTAAGTCTCATTCTTTTGAAAACGTTTCAAATAATGGAGCTTCTAATATGATGTTGCCTAACGCAAGACTTTTCTAAAAACAAAGACAACTCACAGATTATCCAACTACATTCTTACCTTTAAAGTCTACTTCTCCATTCCCATCCGTGTCGAATATATCTATTACTCGCTGTACTAAAGGATTCTGTTGCAACTCAGGCAAAGACATAAACTCTTCCACACTCAATGAACCAGAATTGTCCAAATCAAGCTTCTTAAATCTCTTTCCTAGCCTTTTAATTTCATCAGCATCAACTAAAAGCAAACAAAAAGGTAGTTAAGATTTACAAAATGACTTTATAGTTATAGAAAAAACAGCTGGCCATTCTTTAATGATTTAATTTTTAACTTAACTATGAGCTCTGTATACAATGTTGACTAATTTTCTTTTTAACAGAAAAAAGAGCAATATTTTTATTTGGTCACCATTTGGCTTATCTGCACCTGCTGTAACATACACCCAACCATACCGTGAGTGACAAGGCACTACAGGATTAGCACTGCTAAGCTGATGATGGAAACCAGGTGTTGCTGTTAGACAAGCTAAATCAAACCTGTTCTATACTAAAGTACTTCCAGCTATATGAACGTAGTTAAAAACGATTCAAAATTCAAAGACATCCTCCCTCCCCAAAGACATCTGATTCCTCTCCATGAAGGTAGTTTGTAGATATTCTCTGAAAGTATGCGCAAATAAAAGACAACTTTTACCTTTTGAAAATACAAGAATCAGTTAACCAAATTCACTTCTCAAAACATTAAAAGGAAAAAAATAACTAAGCTTTTATTCATAAAAGATTTCTTGTCCATATTCTTTAAGTTTCCTTAATTTTTTAAAAATTGTTTCATTACTTTAAAATATCAGATTTACATAATTTTGAGCACTGCTTAATAGAATACTTTCAAAAATACCAATACATTAAAAAATAAACACGTCAAGTTTTCAAAAAAAGTCAAATGTTACATTGCCCATGAGTACAAAAAGATTGATTTTTATACTCATCATGACTTTTATACACAGTACTAAAGACTGAGATATAAATTAATTTAGAAAATTCAACAATATATTATCTACATTTTAAGAACTTGCAAGTTAGTATATTTTTATTATGTAAATTTAAATGAAGTAACTATAATTATATCTACACTAAAGTATAAACTGTACAACCATAAGACGCGCTGCTCTAATATGTATTTGTTTATGTGCCACCGACAGAGAGTAATACCAACATATACAGAAATTATCAATGATTTAGAGGGATGAGAGGCAGATCTTTAAGTGAAAGTTTTGGTAAAATGTGAAAAACTTAAGAAAAAGGTGAAAACAACAAATGCCTTTCTTTAGAAAAAGTAACAGCAAAATATGGAGCCTTAAAAACTCAAGAGGCTAAAACTGTCATCTAGTGAAAATTAAGAGTAAAAATAAATACTTTGCAAAGACAATTTCTCTCGCGTACTGCTCCTCAGAAAGAGCAGTTAACACAGGTGACTACATCCTGGTTCATTATGTCATTTTTACAAACTGAATTTCTACTGAAGCACATGTCCTTCAGAACCTCAAAATAGGAAGTACAAGTTACAAAGCTACATGAATGGCTGTTGAATGGCTATAATGGGTAAAACAAATGCCATAATATTAAGGCAACTTCTGCTAGTTATTTTCAAAATCGTTAGTTTCTGTTAATACTCTATTATAAAGCTGGAGTGAGTAGTCTATTCTATCCATATTTTTTCCAGATGTGATTTTGTAGATGTGAGGTTTTTTAGGAATGCAATGCAGACATATCTTTAAAATAACTTAATGATTCATCTAAACATTGCTTCAAATAGCAAAATGCATATACGTACTTTTCCAATCAAAATTCATATATACTTTATAAATGAATTAATTGCAACAGAGAAAGCATTTTAGCATCACTCTACTAAAGAGTATTTCTTTAATAAGAAAGATAATACGAAGCATACTATTCAAATTACCTTTATTTTCCAATTTTCCATTATGAAATTAGCCACCTTCTAGGAGGGGGGAAAATGTTTTTCACTAATTCATTTACATGTCTCGCCACAAAGGGCAGAGTCCATGACTTTCTCACTGGTGTTCTGTACACTGCATAACAGGTGTTCAATAAGTGCTAAGTACTAATTGTAACTGTTACAGATGTAAAGCTTATTAATCAAAATGCCATCAATATTTAAAACAAAACTACTAATCTAAGCAGATAGCTCAGCAAACCTTTTCCTATTGTAAGTTTCTCAAAGTTCAAAGATTGTGCTAAAGAGTTACCACTCATGCTTTCCTTAATCTTACATTTATAACAAAGATTTATTAGCTATTTTCCTGTAGCAACTTTCATTTCTCCTTGAGATGTACAATGACAAACCAGAAAAGCCGGTGACAAGATTGAATATAATGGATGACTACGGTAATAAAAGTACAGGTGGAAAAGGAAAACAATGTCTCCACAAGCAATACACAAACAAATGAGGTAGGTTTCATTTAGCAAGAAGGGAGGTAGTGATACAGTGTGAACATTTATGGACATTACTTGTTAGATTCTATTTATTAAAAATGAGACATCAATAATAGCTCAGAAAGTTGTATCTTAAGAAACTGAAACTAAGGCATTTCCTTAACTGCTTAAATTACCTGAAAGTTCTCACCAATTTGGAAAACAGCATTCTAGTCTTGATGAATAGATTATGAGTATCATGAACTAGATAAATCACGAAGTATATATGCTTGCTCACTCCATCCTTCTTTAAACTACCAAGCACTTTTTAATAAGGCACATTCAACCAAATTGCTAGTTTTTTGTG
This sequence comes from Uropsilus gracilis, assembly GCA_004024945.1. Lineage (NCBI taxonomy): Eukaryota > Metazoa > Chordata > Mammalia > Eulipotyphla > Talpidae > Uropsilus > Uropsilus gracilis. Next base: position 19,747 of record PVHY01021838.1, read on the forward strand.
CTCAAAATGTCTAGGGACTTCCTAATGCAAACAAGATAAAAGATTAAAGCCCTTGATAATATTTAGTCTCAATTCAAATTTCCATCTTATCTCTTCCCCTATACCTATACCTAGTTACAATGTTCTTGGCATAATTCTTTGATAGCATAAATTTCAAGTCTCTATTTCCTTATAAATCCTCTACCGGAGCATTCTTCCCTGAATTTTCCATTTATGAGGCACTGATCAATTTTTCTCTGTTAAAAAACTGGGGGTGTTATTAGGTGTGTCTTCTGTAATTATGAATAACATTAGCTTGCGCTGGTCAAAGGCCTTAAAGCAACATTTAAAAAATTCATTTAACACTCTTTTTACTTTAAATATTTTAAGAAATACTGTAAGACAGGTGATACCTATTCTAGATGATTAGTTAAAACTTCCCTCAAAGGCAAAGCAATATGCCAATGATCACATTTCACTGAACTTTTAAGAAATACTGTAAGACAGGTGATACCTATTCTAGATGATTAGTTAAAACTTTCCTCAAAGGCAAAGCAATATGCCAATGATCACATTTCACTGAACCATTACTGGTTTTTCTGAAAGCTTTTTAAGTATGACTCAAGGAGTCTGAGTACCCTCTAGTCTTTCTTTTCAACATCAGTCTCACAAATTCCATATCATGCAAACCCACCTTGAACTGAAGAGGGTAATTTGAAATAAGACTATATCTATTCGCCAATCACCCATTTACTTTCTCTCTGCTTGGATTACAATGATGAGTACAATGATGAGTAAACAGATTAGTTACTAAAACACAGACTCAATACTAGCTAAGGCTAGCTGAAAATTATGGTAATTTGTACCTAAGACGTTTCCACAATATTGTTGAATGTCTAGCTTGGGCAATATCTATTCAAGGTAATGCCATGAGTATGCCTTAAATTCAAGACCCGTGGAAGCTAGATTTAAAAAACAAACTGTACAAGTCATTAGGTACGGAATAAGGTGACTTATGTGATCATTACTGTCACCAGAGAAGCCATTAATTCAATGTTTCCAGTTGCCAGTACTATAGACTTGATGTGTTGCAGGATTAAATGTATCTTAAAATATGGTCATGATTCTTGAAAATTCAGTTAACTACTTCTACAAATTAGGCATAGCTAAAACAGATTAAATCCATCTTAGCATTACTATTAAATGTTTTACAAAACTGCACTTAGTATATATTAAAGGACAAATTCCAACTTTCAGTGCCAATCTTCAATGAAGAGTATTTTCCCTACTGCTTGGGATTGTACTCCCTTAAAAACAGATGGACAAGGGGGGAAAATACCTCAACCTCTCCACTCACCTTGTGACTCAGAAGTACTCTTTATCATATGCTTTCTCAAGTTCAAACTGATGTTATTGTCCCACTTCTTATGAGGAAATCTCTGATGAAACTATCTACTAACTGAAAACCCCTACATGCACAATTATTTCATATAAAATACTGAGATAAAGAATCTTATAATCATATGTATATGCACTGTTCTCCTTAAGGAAGTAAAAAATCTTCAGATTTTCACTCTGAATTTATAAAGTTATTAATAAGGAATTGATGGATTACTTATACAGTAAATACCAAGGGATTAGAATGTCTAGGCCTTACACAAATCAATGCATCCCAAGTGTTCTCAGCAATGAACATGAAATCTAGATGGTTATTCATTTTAACAAGTGGTTTCAAAAACAGTAGTGTTACCACAAAAAATGATTAAGTCTTTGCTTTTAGAGAGCTCATGCAACTATAGAAAATTTTAATAAAGTTTTCAACTGAACACATTAATACTAAGGCAATATAACACTGATAGAAATGTGGCAGTCACTCATTACCCTCTAAATGAACAAACAGAACCATCTTAATCATACATGTGTATATATGATACATGTGAAATCTAGAAGGATAATCATTTTAATAAGTGGTTTCAAAAATAGTGTTTTATATATATATATTCTATATACTAGTATTATATAGTATATGTATATATTATATACACCATTAGTATATAGTATATTTTTATTAAATAATTTATTTATATAAAAATTTCACATCTTTGTAATTCCCAGGGAGCAGTATACATACTTATATATATATATATATATATACATACTTATATATATATATATATATATGTGTGTGTGTGTGTGTATATATATGCTTGGAATACATGCTTCCAAACAGTGGATAAAAATTTAGGTTCTTAAAAGTACCATAACTACTACATACACACCTAGCTACTATTCCACCATGAGGGTTAAATGTAAAAAATATTTTGAAGTCTAAACTTATTTGAGGTTTCTCAGAATGAAAAGGAAAAAAAAAATAAACCTAATGGCAGAAAAATTAACTTTCCTCAAATTAGTATAAAGCAACAAAACTACTGCTCCTCCAGTAAATTCTCTTAATAGTTACTTAATTATGCATTACTTATTACAGCCTATTAATGATTTAGCAACAAAAAATGAGTCTTTTCAAATCCTCCTAGGATTAATATTTTGAAAGAAACAACTAACTGTAATGTGGAATCCTATATAGAATCCTAGAAAAGTAAAAGAAAACTTCAAATACTTTTTTTTACTAAAATAGTTTAGTAGTATTGTACAAATATCAATTTCTTGATTTGATTCCATACGATGTTATCATTACAAAAAGCTGTATGAGGAATATTCGGGAACATTTTTTGCAACTTTTTGGCAATTTCTTTCACTTTGTGACCAGCCTTACTTCCTCTCCCTTATCTTCCATGACAGTGAACCTTTTGCTACAGCATTTTGTAAAGTGTCCCTCAGTTTGAATCTGCTGATGTTTTCTCATGATCAGAAGGAATGGATTATTTTCACCAAGAGTACCATAGAGATAATGAGATGTCCTTGTCAGTATATCATATTAAAGGGTTCTTGGTATCAGTATCTACCAATATTACCCTGATCACTTGGCCAGAGTGGTGATCTTCTCTTTTGTATTCAAAAACATCAGGGAAGGTAAGACACCTAGAGATTATGCAAATATCCCATTTCTCCTCAAACTCTGACCTAATTTTAGCATTCATTAGTGAGTCTTGTCTACAATGTTATGGTGGTATATACCTAACAATCTTTTCCCCCCTCCCTTTCCTCCAATAATTAGAAAGCTCCTGCTTCAAACAAAAACAAAACCTATCCCTCCACCTAATTTATTTCTTTTTTTTCAGTTTATCAGTTATTTTTTAAAATTATTTATATATATATATATATTTCATATCTTTGTTTTCCCTGGGGTTCACCCCCCCCCCACCTCCCCTCCCTGGCCATTCCCCTTCATCACCCTCCCTCCCCCAGTTGTGTTCTTTAGTTTGATTGTTAGCTTATTTTGACTTTTCCTCCTGGTTTTTTGTTTTTCCTATATCCCATATATTAGTGAAACCATTTTCTGTCTTTTTCTTTCTGACTTGTCTCTGTTGATATTTCTTCTACGTTCATCCACGTTATTTCAAATTCATCAAGTTTGTAATTTTTAATTGATGTGTACTATTCCATTGTGTACATATACCACATCTTTTTCATCCATTAATCTGTTTTGGGACATTTGGGTTGTTTCCATGTCCTTGCAATTATAAATAGTGCTGCAGTAAACATTC
>PVHY01021839.1:0-23304 GCA_004024945.1 Uropsilus gracilis
CCCAAAAAACCTACACACACCACAAAAAGCCTGCTTCTAAACATGTGCTGTCCAACATGTTAGAAACGAACTTCTGAGTACTGGAAATGTGACTAATTGAAACTGGGATGTGCAGTGAGTTTAAAATATACCACAGACTTTGAATTTAAATATGAAAAAAATCTCATTAATAATTTTTATGATTGTATGTTGAAATGATAATATTTTGGATATATTAGGTTACATATGATATTAACAGTAATTCATTTCTTTTTACTTTAATGTGGCTACTATAAAACTTAGATTACATGTATGGCTCCCATTCCATTTCTGTTGGACAGTGCTGTTCTAGCTCATATAGTGCTCTGGGTTGGGACCAAAGTCTTGCCTACTCTAGGTCAGTAACTGTGGCTTCTTCTCACCCATTTCCCCAAATCCACACCACAGCCTTGTGTGTAGGTCTAAATCTCACCACTCCACCCCTGCTTGCTGTGACTCTAGGCTCAGCTAGAGATAATGGCCTTGTGTGCTTAAAACCACTTGTCCAGTATATTCTTGTCCACTAATTCCCAGTATCTCAATGCCACCAACAGTGTTGATATATATCATCTTCCATGTTAAACAATTTGACACCCCAACATGTTTGCTCAGATCGCTGCTTAGTAAGACTTAAGACCTAGACACCCTCAGGGGGAATGAGGTTCCAGATCAGGGACAGCAAACGATGGCCTGAGGGCCAAATCTAGTCTGCTGTCTGTTTTGACAATTCATACTCATTGACTTACGCATTCTGGGGCTGTAGTAAAGTACAATGACAGAGCTCGGTACTCATGACAAGAGATGGAATGCGTACAAAACTTAATACTTTTACTCTCTGATTCTATATAGAAGACAGCCAACCCCACTTGGACCCCAAGTTCAACTCACAACAAATTCAGATACCAATCTGAGACGATGATCTGGTGTAATCTAGATCCGCATAGAACTGGAATTTAACATAGACTCTGAGCTAACCAGGTTCCAGGTTCTGCTCTGGTCTCAGGAGCCAGGCCTAGTACTCTTCTCTGGGGTGGAAAAGGTGCCTTCCCTTCTTAAGAACGTGAGAGAGATCAAGGCCCACTGGTCCTTCTCTATGGCCTTGGGAAGGGGGAAGGGACAGTAGATTCCAGAGCAAGCATGGAGGCTGAATCAAAGAGTTAGGGGTAAACCCTTCTTTGCCAAGGGGGCAGAATAGAATCAGACCAAGACAGAGTAGAGTAGCCACACATGCCACCCCTTCCTAGCAGGATCAGATGAGGTCACTTAGCTTGGGGGTCATGTGGGACTGTAATCAGCTGATTCAGAAGTTAGGCCAGGGGACTTCAAATGTATTCCTCATCTCCTTCCCCTCTCTCCAACCACCTCTGCCCGTCATTTCAGGTGGAGTGGGCACCCCTGTTCCCCTCCCCCACAGTTTACTTCTAGCTCTGCTTCTCCATGGTTTTCTTTGGAAATCCTCCATTGGCTGCCCCTCCCTCCCTCCACCCCAGAATCTCAGCGTTAGCCTGAGCAGCTACGGTTATAAGCTCTGGAACCAACAAACCCAGGCTTCAATTCCAGCTCTGACTTTGGGCAAGTGTCACATCACCTCTCTAGGCTTCCTTGGTTTCCTCATCTGTTAAGCAGAATTGTATAGTCATGCTGTTGACCTCACAGTTGTTACGCTGACTTCACAAGATCATGTGTAAGGCCTTGCCCATTACCTGACCCACAGTAAGATGTAATGCTACGGCTATTTTGATTACTGTTGATTACCAAGCCTGGTACCTTGGTTGACTTTGGCAAATTTGTAAACCTCACAAAATGTCAGCCAAAAAAAACCACCAAAACCCACTTTTTAAATTTTTTTTTTTAAAGAGAGGGCCCATAGGTCTCATCATCTTTACCATTAGCCCAAATGGTAAAGTAACAGTAAGGGGAGGGGGTGTGGTCTTTAATTTAATCCAAATGGGGAAAACAGCAGCACACATTGGGGAAAGGATTAGCCCAAGGTATCTCAGCAAATCTGGGAGAGACCCAAGGCTAGCACATCTCCCAGGCCCCTACTCTTTCCACCAGTCCAAGCTGTCTCTTTGATTTGACTTTATCACGTCTCTCCTGCTTAGCATGACGGCCCTGCAGTGCTCCCCACCTCCAAATGCCTCCAGTGAATGTCCTCCTCTACCTCATGAGGGATTCACCTTCCTCATCTCATTCTCATGACACAGGCTCCCTGCACCCAAACCTGTAATAGCTCCTTATACTGCCGCTGGCAGCATTAAGGCTGGTCTTCTGTCTGACATTCATGAGCATCCACAGTCAGCTCTGGCCTCCACCAACCTCCTTGCTGTCCCCCTCTTATCTGGTCAGCGGTGCAGACTTCTCCCTCTCCTCTCCCAGCCTCCCCATGATCTTCCACCCCCACACTCAGTTCTGGACAGATTCTGCCCCTTGGCTCAATCACACAGTGTCTCAGGCCCAGCCTGCTGCCCCCGCTGTGCCCTCAGGGTTGCCCCTGGGTTCAACCACTCTCTGAACTCACCCTGATCAGGCCAGGCTGGGGTATGCTGATCACAGCACTGGCCCCAGGATGCAGGCCTCTGCCCCTGCTCTCCTGCTCAATCCATCCCTGGATGCAGCTGCATGGAGCCACTGTTACATCCTCTCCAGCTAACCTCTCTCCCGTCCTCTAGACTCTCAGGAACAGCACTCCTCTCGCTTCAGGTGTCATAGGCACGATTCTGGGGTCAGAGTCTTCTCTTTGAGCCTCAAAGTCCTCATCTGTAAAATGGGAACAGCAATACCTACACCTCAAATGATTGCCATGAAGGATACATGTCATTATTAACTGGAAGGCACTTTTTCTACTAAAACCTAAACATATAATACTAACAATAGTATTATCAGTTTATTTAAACCACCCTGCCCCCCAGCCCCCTCTAAGTCCTTTCCCTATTTTATTTCTCCCACTGACACTTGTAAGCATCTAACAACATTTTTTTTTTTTTTTTTTTTGAGGCTAGGTCTCACTATGTTGCCCAGGGAACCGCAGACTCTCATTGCCCAGGGTATCCAGACTCAAGCGATCTCCAGCCTCAGCCTCCCAGGTAGGTGGGATTACAGGCATGCATCACCACGCCCAGCTATTTTTTGAGACTAGGTCTCCCTATGTTGCCCTGGGTGAGTCTTAGACCCACGGACTCAAGCAATTCCAAGACAGCCTCCCGTCCTAGGCTTGGGATTAAAGCCATGCACCACCGCAGCCGGCTAGCATCTAACAGCATTAACCATTTCATCCTCTAAGTGTAAGCTTCTTGAAGGCAGGGTTTTGTTTGTTTGTTTGTTTGTTTTTTATCTACTTTGTTCTCTGCTGTGTGCACTGAGAAGTGTTGCCACAAGCATACAACTGGCATTTGGGGAATGAGTCAAGAGGCACGTACCAGGCACTGTGCTAAGAACGTCTCACAGACCATCTCACCTTAAGAGACAGGTACTCTCATTACTTTTCATCTTGGAAATGAGACTTCACGTGACTTGCCCCATCACACGCTAGGAAGAAGCCTGGCTGTGTTTGAGCCTGCCCTCTTGATCACTATGCTCTATTTCCTGTCCAGATGGAAGGTTATTTCTATTTCTACATTAGCTAAGCCTCTTGAATCTGTCACCCTCCCTATCTCTCTAGGGCTGTCACTCTGCCTACAGCCCTGAGGCCACCAGCCCTTCTAATTCTCACTCTGACCTACCTCTCAGCCCTGAAGCAGGCAGCTAATTCCTACCTGGGGGTCTTTGCTGATGCCCTGCCTGCAATGTGATGGCTCCCCTCTTTTTAAATTCTGCATTTGTCAAGATTCACCTCTTCCAGGAAGCCTTCCCTCTAGTTTTTCTAGCTCCCTGTCTTGAGCTCATGTTTCCTTGTTTACCCCTGGCAAAACCCAGTACAGGAGCATGTGCTGACTTGGGCTATGCCTCACTGTCTCCCTAATTTAACTAAGCCTTGCCTACCTCTGGGCCTTCCCTGACCAGGTTACTCCCTTCTCCTGTCTGCCCCCATCCCACTCTATCTCTTAATCTGGTTTAAAGCTTTGTGATTAAGAGCCTGACTTTGAGTCTCTGCAGCTCCAGCTCCACCCCCAACTAGCCAGTTTCTCTGGACATGACACTCACTATTCATCTTGGAACATGGACTCAACTGGGATGACAGAAGCACCTGCCTTGTGAGCACTAGAGTGTGCCTGGCATGGGGTAAACGCTCAGTAAACACCAGTCCATTATTCTTCCATCACAATTTGCTGTGTTGCTCATTCCCCGCCTAAAAGTTTGAGTGTCCTCTTTTCCTCCTTCCTGAAGTGTCCCCAACCCCAGAATACGATTCATGATGGTAATGAAATTGCTAACATGTATGACAGCTTACTACTTACAGTGACTAGAAATATGTCTGGTCCCTAGAAATATTATGGTCACCAGAATGAACTTAACCCTGACAACACTGGGTGGGATGGGACATTACTCTATACCCATTTTACAGACAAGAAGTCAAGGCTGGGAAAGGGTAAGTGACTCACCATGGTTGGGGTTTAAACCCCCAGCGCTCTAGCTGAGCACGGTGGCACATGCTTGTAAGCGATGGCCTAGAAAGTCATGGCTGACTCTGGAGATCACAGTTCGAGTCCTGCCCAGGTAACATAGCAAGACCTAAGTCTCCCCAAAAAAATAACTGGGCGTGGTGGCGCGCACCTGTAATCCCAGCTGTATGGGAAGCTGAGGCTGGGGATAGCTTGAGTTCATGGTATCCCAGGCAGCATGAGCCTGCGGTTCCACGGGCAAAAATAGTGAGACCTAATCTCAAAAAACAAAACAAACAAACAAAAAAAAAACCAGCGCTCTGACTCCCAGGGAAGACTCTGGTCCTCTTTCCCGTTCTGTTCCAGCGATGATTGACCCCAAGGGCAGGACCCTTGCTTTCTATAGATGTTGGACCTTTATATGTAGATAAGTGCTCATTGAATCTCTGCTCAAGAGCTCCAACCCTTCCTATTTTCTCTCATTTGAGCATCACAAAACCCTATGGAATCAGCACCATTATCACTTCCCCAGATGGAGAAAACTGAGACCCAGTGAGGAGTCAAGGACTAAGGGTACACAGGATTCCAAGCCCACACTCCCAGTTTCCACTGCACATTTGTGATGTTTTCCACTGTCTTATACAGCTGTTGGTGACTGTTCATACACACCTGCCTTTTATTTCCAGTCTGGGGGATAGCAAGCTCCCTGAGACGAGTACAGCAGCCCTCAGTGTCACCATACACAGTACCCTTGCCTTGTGGCCGAGGTCTGCAGTGGCTTCCTGATTACTGCTCTGGACCCCCAAGCCTGGTACACCCTGACACTGCTTGTCCCCCACAAAACAGCCTTGACTTGTGGGCTAGGTTCATCCTATCAGACTTGGGACTGGTGAGGGAACCTAGACAGACTAGAGTTCCACCCAAAGTGCCATGTTTCCCAGGAATTCGGGGCTCCCGCCTCCCACTTAAGAGCATTTTTTTTTTTTTTTTTTTGAGACTAAGTCTCACTATTTTTGCTCATGGAACCACACGCTCACATTGCCCAGGGTACCACAGACTCAAGCAATCCCCAGCCTCAGCTTCCCAAGTAGCTAGGATTACAGGTGCATGCCACCATGCCCAGCTATTTTTTGGGACTAGGTCTCACTGTGTTGCCCCGGGTGGGACTTGAACTGTGATCCTCAGACCCTGTCATGACTCCATAAGCTGTCACTTAAAAGCACGCACCACCTTGCCCAGCATACCTCTTAAGAGCATTATGGAAACAGGACAGCATGTGCTTTAGACCAAGAACTCTGGATCCCAGAGTTCCAAGTTCAAAGGTTGACTCCACTGGCTGTGTGACCTTGGGCAAATTGCTTAACCTTTCTAAGCCTCAGTTTTCTGATATGTAAAATAAGGATAGCATAGGGTTGCAAGGATGAGTAAATGACTATTTATAAAGTTAGAAGAATGCCTGGGACATTGTAAGTAAATAGGGCCATGTATGTTTTTGTTAAGTAAATAAAAGTAGGGTTCCACCTAGCCATAGGAGCATCTCCCTGTAGGGTACAACACGTGACAAAGCAAGTTCCAATTCAAAACAGACAACTGAAGACCCACAGGCAAGTGGAAACAGGTGGCAGAGACCTCATACCTCAGGAAGCCACTGTTGCAGGGGCCCCATTCCTCTTCCCCCCCACATCCTCCAGAGACAGAGAATCCCATTTCTTGGTCCCATCATTCTGACATAATTCCCCTACTCTAATCATAAATCATTTTCCCTTCCCTATTTCTAGCTGTTAACTCCTTCCATGCCAGAATCCAGGCCTTGCTCCACTTAGTTGCTGTGTGACCTTGAGCAGACCACTTAGCCTCTCTGGGCCTCACTTCCTCATCTCTACAGGGACTCGTGCCCCATGTCCTGACTTCACAGATGGGCTCCTGTCCCATGCCTTGAGTCATGTTCCATGCAGTTGCATGGGGCAATGGGGTGCAGAGAGGGCTAACATTAAAAACTGACCCCCTTTCAAAGTTTCCCTGACTGTCCCTAAACACTGCTTAGTTTGCAAACCAAGCTCTCTGTCCTTAACCACACACCTAGGACATCAAAATACTAGGGGTAAAGGGGGGATGAGGGAGGGGTTGGCAGGGCCCAGGAAATGTCAGGCTTCTCTTCACCAAGTTATTGCATCTGAGGGGAGAAGAGATGGAAGTGGGAGGGACCATAAATGAAGGGGGAGGAGAGGGCCCCCAAAAGGGAGAACCAGGGAGAGTGAAGACCCCAGGTTTGAGGGGGCAAAGAGGAAGATGCCCCCAAGACCCACCCTCTCCCCAACAGTTAACTCAGCATCACCTGGCCTGGCCTTCCACCTCTGAAAAGGAAGAGGAGCCAGCGGCAGCAAGTTAGGATAGACGATTACCCGCCGTTAATTAATTAAAATAAACAGCAAATTAAATACAGCAAAATGAAAATAGCACAGGAAATTAATTCTCTGCCAGCCCCACCTCACAGGTGAGATGCTTAAAGGGCCCCTTATAGCCAGGATCCAGGGCAGCTGGGAGGTCACCAGAACCTGCCTTACACCACAGCTCCCAGCACCCACATGCCAATGGCAGAGCCCAGAGCTGCCCGTGGGCATATGCTTGGCTTTGGCAACCTAGATTGGATTCCTGCCTCCTTACCCCAGGGGACAAGCCATGGGTCACATTCCTGAGTCATCAGTGGGCAGCAAGGGTCCTGAACCCACTGGGCCGGGACTGAGTGTGAACTGTGCCCTCCTGGGCAGTTGGCCCACATCTACTATGACATGGTAGGGCACAGGAAGAGGGACCTTGGCCTTCTCTCTTGGGTCTTCTGTGGACTTGGGGTCAGATCCTGGCAGGAACTCCTTCCTTTCCATCCTGTGCTGCTGCCCCTCATTTGGAGAAACCCATGTCTGCTTTGGGGGAACCCTTGCTTTGCTCCTTTCTTTTGCTCAGAATGCTCAGAAGAATGCACTGTTGAGGTCCTAGGTCAAAGTTGTCTAGACCAAGCCCAAGCACATGCTCCTTCCTACTCAAGACTGACTGCCACATGGTACAGACGGGGAAACTGAGACCAAGCAGGGCAAGACAATTGTTTGCAGTCACCTAGACTGATGGGCATGCTCCATGTCACCTCTAAACTACTGGATTTCCAGAGTGGCCGCTCAGGTGCCTGCCGACCCCCTCTCAGCCTGGCCACTGAGCCTCAGAGGCATAATTCATTCCTCAACTCCCTCTTTCTGTGTTCCACTCAGCAGCTGGGCTAGACACCTCCATCCACCTTTGGCCTGTTCTCCACAAGACTCCCTCTACTAGGAGCTCTTTCTCTTACCTCTGCCAGCACAAAGTCAACCAGCTTTTTTAGCCGGCCACCCCCAAGCTGTCCTCCCTGAGCTACCCAGAACCCTGTGTCCTCCTCTAATCCAGGGCACTGTGCCGTCACGCCCATGCCTGGCCTTCTCTATGTGAGCTGCAACTATCAGGTGCTTGAGTTCTCTGCGGCCTCAGACCCCCACACCTTTGGGCTCATCACCTGGCGCAGTACCCAGCACTCAGGACATGCTCAGCGAGTCTCTCCACATCTGATGTGCCCCCGTGTCCACTGGCAACTGACAATGACTACCATTTGTAGAGCTTCTCCTGGCTCCCCCACTATCCCAGCCTTGAGCAATGACTCCAGCTCTAGAGGATGTGACGCTCCTGAGACACATGGCTCTGAATCGGAACCTCATAGGTCTTTGCTCCTGACTGAGTCTCCTCCCATCCAGCTTCTTCTTAGCCAAACCAGCATCATCTCGTACCTGTCCTACACAAGCCTCTCACGGGGCTCGCTGCCCCTGGCCTCTCCCCACCCTGTTCTGTCATTGAAGACTTCCCATGACTCCTTGTGGTTCACTTGACAGCATCCAAACCTCTGACTGAGCATGACATCTAATTGTCACACCAGCCTCTGTCCTCTTTGCAGTATCTCCTCTAGACTCTGAACATCACATTTTCCATTTTCCCAGCACACTGTGGAAAGCATCATGTCTGATTTATGAAACTGATACATGTCCAGGCTCTGCACATGCTGTTCCCTCTGCCAGCAGCACCGATCCAGTTATTTCTCTTGTGAATTCCTGCACATCCCTTAACATCCAAGATCGAGGGCTGCCTTACAATCTAGTCAGATGAGACAAGCAACAAACACGATGATCACGAAAAGGAAAGACCTCCGTCACCAGAGAACCCAAGGCTCAGGCCGTAGTCAATGCTCAGTCAACATTTGCTAAGTGAATAAATGAATATTTCATATCTAAGTGACTGAGCAGAGAAATGACAAGCCCAAGTATGCAGGGCTAAAGGTGGAGGGGAAGAGACTGAGGCCAGGAAGGCCAAGCATGTGGTGGAAAGCAGGAACAAACACTGCCAGGGGCTGCTCTGCAGCAGAGCTGCACTCTTGGCAGAGGGAGTGTTTGTGAGAGACAGAGGAAGGGAAGTGATTGTGTGAGGGAGGTTCTGAGAAAGGGAAAGAGGGAAAGAGACTGAGAGCGCAAGAGTGGTGAGGCTGTGTGCTGCCTGTGGGGGAGTGTACATGTGTGTTGCGTTTGTGAATTAGTCTGTGAGAGGTGAGGAAGTACGTCAAGGCGTATGTTCACATGTGTTTGTGTGGAGGCTTGTGTGAGGTGGAGGTGGGTGTGAGCGAGCCTGTGTGTCACATCAGTGTGTGGGTCCATGAGTGAGGTGAGGGTGATGTCATGAGGCCCTGGGTATGTTAAATGTGGAAGCTGTGTGTGCGCACGTGTGTGTGTGTGTATGCTGAGGTTGTACATGTCTGAGAAAGACAAGAAGGACACACCCGAGGGGGGTGCAAATGAGAAACTGTGAGTGTGTATGTGTGGGGGTGCTGTGAACACATGTGGGGGAGATGGAGTGCCTGTGTGTCCAGTGGGAGGGGAGGGTAAGAGATGCCAGGGCTCTGTGGAAGGGCTGCTATGGCCCTGGCCACAGGCCCAGTGCCAGAGGTGGGGGCCCAAGGTGGGAGCAGGGGTATCTGACCTAGCAGAGGATTCCCCAGTCCTCCCTGGAGCTGCAGGCACCAGATCATCAGATCTCTCCAGCAGAGAGGCTGAGGAGGAGGCTCAGATGTACATGCGCCTTACATCTGTCCACAGCAAAACCTCTGGGCATTTATTTGTCTTTGTCTGTGTCCAGGTGTGCACGCCTGTGCTTGTGTGTGCGCTGCCGGCTGTGTGTCTGTGCCTGTCTTTGTCTCTGTATGTATGTGGGCCTTTGTCTCAGTGTGTGTGGATGTGGGTCCACGCCTGACCAATGGCTGTAGGTTTGTGTGTCTAAATGTACCTGTGTGTAGGGGTACCATGTGCCCCTCATCTGTGCATGCCTGAGTAGGGCTGCAAGCACCTAGGAACAGCCTATTTGTACCTGTGGGCCTGGGTGGCCTCGGTGGGAATGAGGGAGCCATGTCTTTTGAGGCCCTGGGTCTAGCTCTCAGTGAATCTAAGTGCGAGTGTGTGCGGGTGTCTCTCTGTGAGACTGTCATGTGTGGTAGTACAGAAATGCTTAACTGTGTCAGTGGGATGTGCATTTGTGAGACCAAGGATATGTATGTGTGTCTGTGCCTGTGTGTGTGTATGTTGGGTGTGAGGGGTTTGTCACAGACTGGTGAGCAAGTTAATCTCAGACTCCGTGACACGTGGAATAAAATCACGCTCCCATAATGGGATCATTCGTCTTCCTGTCCAAGGAGAGAACCAACTCTTCACCCTCCACCCTAGGGGAGCTAGTAGGGCCAGGGCCAGGCTTGGGCCCCATCCAGGCCCCTTCTGGCCTCAGCCCCACCCCCAACCCTCCTGTGCTGCACCAGGCCCTGTCTGCCTCCACAGTGCCCTGGTGCCCAATGCTGGCTGGGCTGGGCTCCAGGACATGTGACCAAGCCTTAGAGGCCTGTCCTGGGCCCCCCAGCCCCACCCACTGCTGAGGAGGGCCCTGCCCCAGATGGGAGGGGGGTGCAGGAAGGAATCTTTGGGCCCCTCCTCCTCCCGGAGGGGAGGGATGAGCTGCAGGCCTGGCCGGGATTTTCCATCTCTCAGCAACAAGATTCCTGGTGAGCAGGCTGCGGGGTTTGGCAGGGCGCCTGCTGGAGACCCGCCCTCACCCGCCAGGACGCCTGGGTCCCCAGGGCCAGGCAGCAACGGGTTCCCTGGGGAGCCAGGAGGGCCCCAGAACTCCAGCTTGCTGTGCCTGGGCCTGTGGGAAAGCCAGACCCTTCCGGGCTTCAGCCCTTCCACCCCCAACCAAAGATGACTCCCTAGTGCCCCCCCTTTCCCAAGGCAAACCACCACCCTTCCTCAGGCCTCCCCCTTAGTCTGTCTTTGCTTCAAAAAGCCATCCCAGGTCAGCCACCCAGCACCACCCACTCCCTGCCTGAACCTCAGCACACACCCAACCTGGGTTCTAGACCTCACCTCTGGGTTTGAGGGCTCCCAAGGGCAGGGCTGTGTTTCCCATCTCAGCCTGGGGCTTCTGAGGACAAGGCCCTGTTTTCTGTAGCTGCAAAATCCCTCTTAGTTTTAGTGTTCCTTCCTGACTGAATGGACAGGTGCTGGGAGAGGATTTCAAGCCTGAGGCTGGGGAAACTGAGGCACCGAAGCCCTTTGCCCTAACTGCCAGTATGAACCAGGCTAGACCCAGTAATTTGGACAGTCTTAATTCCTACCCAATAACAATAGCTGCAGCTCATTCTTCCCCAGAGAGGGGTCAATTTCAGGAGGGGTGAACATCAGCTGGAAGGAGGGAAGTGGGCAGCAGGCCTCCTTCAATCCCCAGTTTTAGATGAGCAGAGGAGAGCAGGTTTGGTAAGAGATTAAGGTCGTGAGGAGGAGAGCTAAGATGTTCCAAGATTTATAAGCCTAATTCTTCCCCCTCAAATTCCTTTCCAAATACCACCCCCTCCCCCCCAGGGTCCTGACACGCTGCGCCAGGCCAATGTCAAGGCCCTAGTCAGCTGCTACCCAGCTTGCCACTCTAACAGGTTACAAGGGTAAGGGGTTTAACTGATACTAGGGGTCTAGCTTAATGGGGAGGGGACTTAGCCCAAAAGAGGCAGCCAATAGCCCCCTGCACCCTCACAGGAACTAAAGGTTTACAAACTCCAGGAGAAGCTTGGCTAGTGTTTGAGACCCAGGAGGAGGTGGCCCTGGCACCACACCCAGCCCCACCCTTTAAACAGGCCTAGAGACTTGGGATCCCATGGGGCCCTACAGCCCACAGGGTGTGTGACCTTGGGTGGCTGCTGCTCCCCTCTAGGCCTCAGCCTCCCACCACACAATGAGGAAGTGGCTCAGATATCCAGGTGTCCCCCCCACCCCCTTTCAGGTTAGCTCCCTCTGTACTAAACCCAGCTCTCTTTCCAGCTAGGGGTATCATCCAGTAAGGCCTGACAGGGTGAGACCCAGGCAGCTACCTGGAGAACTTCCTAAAGCCACCCAAACCAGAGGTGATGAGGCTCCAGAGACACCCCCTTCCACCTGGCACATCCATTTCCAGAAGTGACACAGGCAAAGAAATGGTTTGGGTCTGCACCAAGACCGGCACTTCAGGCGGGGTGCCTAAAAGCATGGGCTCTGGAGACGGAAAGACCTGGGTTATATCCCCAGCTGTACCAGAAACCTGCTTTGTGAAGGTCTTCAGCCTCAGATTCCTCATCTGTGAAATGGGTAACATTGGCTTCCCCTACAGCTGTAAAGTGAAAATGAGAACATGCAGTAAAGGGCTTGGTGCAGGGCAGCAAGTACTGGATGATGATCATGGATAGCATTCATACAAACCCGAGGGGCTAGGGGAAGGGGAGGAGGGGTCCCAACCTGGCTGGAGGAGGGCTCATCAGGAAGCCCAGCCAAATTCCTCAAAGCCCCCCAGTTGCCTCCCTGATTTGTTGAAAGCCTCTCATTAGTGAGCTTGGGCACCTGCCCCTCACTACGTAATAAGCCTCATTAGTATCTTAGCCCCAAGCTCTGCGCCCAGAGTGTGTGCGTGTGCACACTTGAGGGTGGGGGGCTGTAACAGGCCACCAGCCAGGAGACAGCATCCTCGCCAACCACACCCCCTGCCTGTCATCAGCAGGGCCCGTCACCACCCAACTTGTCACCTGCCTGCCTCGCACCCGCACCACCTGTCACCCACCCAGCTCGTCACCCACCCAGCCCATCACCTGCACCACCTGTCACCCACCCGGCCTGTCACCGGAGCCGCCTGACAGGCATCTGGGTGGGGGACAGGAGATGAGAACAGGGGACAGGAGACATGGGAGAAGACCACAGGGGTGTGGAGCTGGGGGCCCCAGAGACCCTGTAGGACCCCCACTTCAGCTCAGCATCCTGCAGCATTGCCATGGCAACCTCTCAGCCGCAACCACTTTCCCAAACATCCTCCATTCCCCCCCCCCCAGGCCCTGCTCTTAGCTGAGCTGAGGCTGAGAAGAGCCTGAGTGACAGCAGAATGGGACAGGAAGGGGGGGGCGGTTCATCAGCTGGCTGGCCTTGGCCTTCCTTCCCTCTCTGGACTTGGTTACTCCATCTGCAAAATGGAGGGGCCGGAATGGATGAGACTCCTGCAGAGCAGGCCACCCTTCTCAACCCTGAATTGGCTGAGCCGGCTGCCAGTCAACCTGTGAGGCCCAGGGGGCGGGACAAAGGACAGGGGGTTTTGGTTGCTTCCATAAACCTTTGTCCCCCACCACCACTCCCCCCGCCAGGCTCAGAGAGGGTAGGCCTCCAGCCCATGCTCACACAGCAGAAGAGGAACAGGCTGGGAGGAAAAGGGGCTCTGGCACAGGACCGCCAGCTGGAGATGCCACGCTGGGTGACCCAAGGTGACCGGGGACTGAGTTGGCCCCCACCTCTGAGCTGCATTATTTATAAAACCCAGAGCTTGGAGCTAAGCAACAGCTGTGGCGCTACTCCTCCTGGGGGGACATGCCACAGTGGAGTGGAGAAGACAAGGTGCCTCCTCAGGGAAGGTCCCGGGGGACCCTGGTGCCCTCCACAGCTGGCTGAGGCAGGGGCTGAGGTGGGAAAGGGGCAGCAGCTCCATCCTTCCCCTTCCCGCCCCTTCTCCTCTCCACTCCTCCAGGCAGGCAGCGATAGGATTACTTCTGCATGACTGCCCGCTCCACGGGGTTCCAGAGACCCTCCTGCCTGCAGCAATCTTTAAAATTCCTCCAGCCCAACCTTGCTCCCAATCTCCCCGCAGTGAATGCTCCAGCATCTACCGCAGTGTGCCCGCTGCTGCTGCTGCTGCCACCACCACCCTCACCAACACCACTGCCACTAAGCAGGCCGGGTCCAAGTCCCTGGCACCCATGGGCAAAGGCAGATCCATCCTCATGGAACAGCTTGGTGTCCCTCAGAACACTCTGAGGCCCAGAGTCTGGCCCACCCTCTGGACCCTGAGCTGGGCCAGCCCCCCAACACATGGTTGGGGTCAGGCATGCCACTGCAACAAGAGGGATGGGTACACCTGGTAGGCCTTGGTCAGCCTGCCAAGAACCTCTGCTGCCAGAACCTGGTGGACCCCATCTCTGCTCTGGCCCTGGTAACTAGCTCACCAATTCCTGCTACCCCTGGGGTGGGCAGACAGTGGGCCAGGCGAGCGCCTGTGGCTCCCCAGGGCACAAGAGTCAGGCAGCTTGAGATCGATCCACTAAATTTTTTAAGGCTCTAATGGAGCCTGCATCCTAGGACTTAGGGCCTGGGACACAGGCGCTGTCTCAGGGACCCCTCCCTCAGCACTGCAGTTGCTTCCTCTTGCAGGTCTTGGGGGTCAGGGGAACCTTTCTACTAGCTTTCCTTCAGCAAGAGAAGAGGCATGAGAGGCCCCTGGGAAGGGGATGAGACTGGGGGGCTGTGAGCAATGCCCAGAGGCCCCCTCCAGTCTCCCCAGCCCTAATGCAGGCAGAAGCAGCTCAGCCTCTAAATCACTCCCCTCATGCTGCCCTCTGAGGCGGATTCTGTGCATCTGTAATTAGGGGGTGGAACAGATGGTGGAGATTCCGTTTAAAATCATGCATCTAGTAAAGTAACCTTCACTGTCGGAACTGACTCCCAGGGAGACCAAGCCCTGAAGCCCGGATCTGGGGGGTTGGGGGTGGAGCAAGGAACATGTCAAGCTAGTACCATCCCCATCTCTTTTCCTGAAGCCCCAGGTCCAATGCTCATCTCAGGTGAGCCAAGGAAGTGCCCATGAGGAATTTGGCAACCTGAGAGTGGAGGCTGGGGGGGGGGGTAAACCCCCCTATACCTTCACCTCCACATATATGCCAGAGCAGGGCAGGGCTGGGAACTAAGAGTTCTTGGCTGAGAGACCAGAGTGACCAGGTGCCAGGAGCCCCCAGAGGCCCCAAACCCCTGAATCCCAGGCCAGGGTGCCCAGAGCACAGGGTCTTGGGTGGGGCAGCTTTGAACCAGATGTACAACCTCACTGTCCAGGAATGAAAGGCCTGGGGCAGTGAGGGGGTGGAGATGCCTCCCCAGGCAGAGGAGGCACTGGGAAGTGGGGGAGGACTGGGCAGAGAGAGAGCACACAGGAGTGAGCAAGTGCATGTGGAAGGCTGAGGCTGTCTGGGTGGGTGTCTGGGGGAGGGGGAGGGGGGAGCAAGGTGGGGTGGCAGCGCTGTGATGGAGAGTCTGTGGAGGGCGGGTGTGCTGGAATGTGTGATGGTGGGAGGGAGGGCTGCAGAAAAATTGAGGCGGGGTATGTGACAGGATGAGGGGGGTGCAGGGAAGGGCTGCTCATGAGCTAGGAGGGGTGAAGGGGTACAGAGCTGTGCCAGAGCTGAAGTTGTATGTGTTTGCGTGGAAGCATGGGTGGATGTTTGGAAAGGTGTAGGGGCTTTCCCTGGGCTTATGGTGCCTGAGGAAGATACTGGAGCTGGAGCTTGCTGGGGGTGCACAGGGCACTGCCTGGACACACAGACTCGTGTACACCCAAACCGAGGAAGGTATGAGAAGCTGGAGGGGGGCAGTGTCTGTTCAGCAGTGTACTAGAACTGGCACTGTCTATGTGCTTGAGGTAAACGGTGTGGCTACAGGCAGTGTTCTTGTTTGAGTGGGTGTTGAGGGAGCGTGTGCATGTGTGATGCGGGAGGAAAGTTGTATGATTAGAAAGGTGTAGGGGGCTCTATCCATGTTTGGGGAGGTGCTGGGCTGCAGCGAAGAGAGATGTTTCAACTGAGGGGAGAGTTTGTGTGTCTGGTGGGATGTTGGGGCTCTGAGGGCACTGGGGCTATATGGGGTCCTGGGTGTACCTGGGGAGGTGGCGGGGGCCGTAAAGGCGTTGATATGTTTAAAGGTGTGGCAGAAGCTCTGCGTGTGTTAAGTACCATGGCTGTACATACATGCTTGTGTGGGTAGGTATGTGGTAGCTGTGTCTGGGGGTCTGCTGAGATTGTGAGGGATGGGGTAGTTATGTTAGGGACCAGTGGTGTTGGTCCGGAGTGGCTGGTATAGTACGGGCTGGTATAGTACGATTTGTGTTTATGGAGATATTGGGGTTGTGTATTTTTAGGGGGAAGAGTTGTGTAGTTAGGGGTGTTGGGGCTGTGAAGCGGGGCATTTATATACTTAAGAGGTATTATATTAGGGGCTATATTTGGGTTCCTGTGCCCAGACAGGTGAAGGGGCTGCAGGTGAAAAGGATGCCTCTCCACGAAGAAGGGCAGAGTCCTGGCCTTTGTTCAGGGGTGTGGCTGGGGACTGCCCACTGGAACCTCTCTGCTGGGGGGTGCCTGCCCACTTCCAGACCCTATGCGGGGGTGTCGAGACACGCAGTCCATCTGTCTCAGTCTGTGCCCAGGCCCGAGGAGCAGAGCCGCCTCCTCGCTCCCTGGGGGGTCGGCAGTGGATCTCAGCCCACCCATCTGCCTTCAGATGGTCGAGGCAGGAGCCTCCACAAAGCTGCCTGGAGGGCATCTCTGTGTTTGAAGAGGCAAGGGCTGGGGGTGGGGGGAGCTACATAGCAAACAGTCCTCATGGAAGCTCCTTTGAAAACCACTGACGCCAGGAGAGAGGAAGAGGGAGGACAGGGGCGGGTATGTCTGTCCTTGTGCGCCTGTGTGGGTCAGTGCCCAACTGTGAGCTC
Organism: Uropsilus gracilis; assembly: GCA_004024945.1. Classification (NCBI taxonomy): domain Eukaryota; kingdom Metazoa; phylum Chordata; class Mammalia; order Eulipotyphla; family Talpidae; genus Uropsilus; species Uropsilus gracilis. The sequence continues at coordinate 16,701 of PVHY01021839.1, forward strand.
CGGAGCCCCTGTGCACGTGTTCCTGCTGATGGCCTCTGTTCACGCAGCATCCTGGCCTTGGAAAACAGCTCTCCCAGCCAGGCTACAAGCTGCTAGCCTCACACAGGCGGCTATCCCCCTCAAAACACACCAACACCTCATACACCTTCACATACATGTAACACTGCACCTTCATACATGTGCCGTTCCTAAACCTTCTCACACGAACACCCATTATACCCCCCGTGCTGCAAAACCAGGTAGTCACACACACCTGTCACATATCTGTGCATCTACACATACATACCTGACAAGTAGCTATCACACATACACCCACACACCTTGGATCTCCTTGTCACACTCTTATTCCGTCCCACATACACTCAGTCGTCTCCTCCTCACACACCTCAACAGAGCTTGCTGGCCCCTATACCTGTCCATATGTCTGTGTGTGCAAGTGTGTGCTCACAACCACATCCCCTCGGACAGTCCTCTCACACCATCCAACGTAGCTGTGCCCAGGCCAGGTCCTACAGCTTCCCATGGGGGGCTCCCACTGGCCAAGATGGCCTCGTGTCCCACTACCCTGCCAGTTGGGTTGAGGTTGGGGACCACACCAACCCCACCCCTGATGCTGTTCCTGAGCTTCACTCCAGAGAGAAAGCCCTCTCTGCTTTGGCGTGACTGCCACTGTATGTGTGAGTGTGGTGGTGTGTGCACACGTGACAACACACCTTGAGACCTGTATGGCACCATCTGTATGGGCAGGGAAACAGGTACACGTCCACCTACAAGGCTTGTGAGAGGTGGGATGAGTGTGAGGATAGAAATTTGTACACAAAATGTGTAAGTGAGTGTGAGGCAAGGTCCAGGTAGACAGGTGTGGGTGCAGGGGGGCACTCACACAGGGAGCCAGACACCTGGTGAGCCATGAGTGTGAGGGGATATTTTCTGAGACGAGTTGTACGTGTATCTGTGCAGGAGCAGGGGTCAAGGCTGGGCGAGCTCTCAACTCCTCCCCACAAGAAGAGCAGAGAGGAGTGGTCTCTGGAAGCTTCTCTCTCCCTCTTTCTCTCTCTCTTTTCCCCTGACCTCTTTAGCAGCTGGAAACGCAGCCGGGGGTGGAAGGAATGGAGACTTGGCTGGCCTGGGGGCTCGGGGAGGGAAGCAGGAGAAAACACCTTCCAGATTCTCATCAAATCCCTGTTTGTGGTTTGCAGCCTCAAGTCTCTCTTTCTCCCTGTCTGGGTTTCCCCCCTCCTTTATCTCTTCCTGTCTCTAGGTCTCTCCCCCGTATCTCTCCCTCTCCTACCTCAGTCACATAGTCTTCCTTCGTGGATCTCCTGGTCTCCAAGTCTCTCTCTCTCTCTCCTCAGGCCCTTCCATTTTTCTGATTTTTCCTCTCTGCCAGCACCTCTGTCTGTCCGTCTCTCCCTGTCCTGGTCCATCTGTCCGTCTCTCTCTGGCTGCCTGTGTGTGGGTGTCTCTGTCCATCTGTTCCACACCCATCTGTCTGGTTGTCTGTGTTAGTCCTTCTAAGGGTGCCCACTCGCTCCCTGAGGCTCCCTCCCCCAGGTCAGCAAAGGCCTCTTCTGGCTCAGGGAGTGGGGTGTGGGGTGTGTGTGTGTGTGTGTGTGTGTGTGTGTGTGTGCGCGCAGAGCTGCAGCTTCTGGAAGCTTCAGTAGCAGCTGGGCTGAGCTGGGAGTTCGGGGCCAGCCAGCTGCAGAAGCAGCCCCTCCCCTAGGTTCCCAGGCCAAGGACCCCGAGCAGAAAGAGGAGAGAAAGCAGGGCCTCACTGTAGCTTAGTATGTGTATGTTGGGGTGTGGGGGGTAGGATACACTTTACCCTAGTCTCACCATTCTCCCCACAAGTCAGACCCTGCAGGAGAAGTGCTTCAGTACCCACTTTGCCTTCCTTTCCTTTCCTTTCGCCAATGGAAGAGATAGTGGAAATCAGGAGGGCGGGGTGGGGGTGGGGGGGGAAGGGATGCTAGGCCTTGAGGAAGGAGGGCCTGGGAGCCACAGTTTCCTGTCATGGGGTGGGAGGGGGGCTCCTTCCCTCCTCCCTTCCAGGCAGTCCCTGGGGATCCCTCCAGTTCTGGTCCCAATTCCAGACATGAGGGGCTGCACAGGCAGTTCTTGCCAGCTCCCACAGGGGCCATTCCCACCTCCCTGCTTCCCTAGAGCCATAGGGATATGGGGGGATCACACTAGTGTCTCCACTCCCCAAGTGGAGGTTGATCCTGGACATGCAGGAACCTTAACCAGCTCCAGGCACTAGTCATTCTGAGAGGTCCCAGGTGGCCCAGCCACTATGGCCAAAGCACACACACACACACACACATACACACACACAATCACTCATGGCCCCTCCACCCTGCTGAGCAACTCAGGGAGTTCAACAGGGCATCCTTCCCCTCAGGCCTGCGACCTGTCCCTTGCATCAGTAACAAAGCCCCCAGCACAGAGATAGAAAAGGGATCCCCTACCCAAGACTGCTTTGCCCCTCTGTTCTACAACCTGACCCAGAATAATTCACAGAGCAAATTCCACAATGGCTGGGGAAACTGAGGACACTCTGGGCGGACACAGTCATCCCTCCAGAGACCCTGGAGAGGGGTCACACATGAGAAATAGGGAGAGAAAGGGACCCCACAGGAGCAGAGGCTGGCTCCGTCCTGACCTACCTCGGGCAAAGTCCATATTAGCTGCACCCTCTGCACAGCCCTACTGCTGGGCCTGGGCCAGGGGCAGGCTCCCTCCCTCTCAAGCTCTCCTAGCCTCTGGCTGGGTCCCCTCCCTCTCCTCGCTTCTGAGCAGCCCTCCCTGCCCTCTCCCTCCCAGAGCTGGCTCTCTCATCCTCAGCTCTTGGAAGCCTGACTCACTGTTTCCCCTCCTCTCTCTCCTCCCTCCCTCTCTCTCCCGGCAGCCACCTCCCCCTCCCCTGGGGGGGCTCTGGCCACAAGGGTGCCCGCCTGCTTCTCTCCCCAGGCCTTGGCCTCCCTCCACACACAGGAGGCCCCCTGCAGCTGTTCCAGTTCCCTAACTATGAGAGGTGTAGTGCAAAGAGCCTGGGTCCCAGGCCAGGGTCCCCCTCCACCCCCCAAGTGTCTATGACCCCGGGCAAGTGGCTCTCCTCTCAACCTGGTATCAGTGTGGGGGGGGGGAGTGGGGGGTGTTCAACTGGATGATGCCCCCAACATCTCTGTAACCCTAATGTTCCCCACTTTCAAACCCCAGTGCTCCTTGGCACAGAGTACCCACAACCTGTGGGGAGCTGTACCTGCCTCAGGCCCTGCCCCCAGGTTCGAAGAAGAACTGTCTTCTAGTCCCAGACTTCTGGATAAAACAGGGGAGATGCTGTCCCTGGGCCAGAAGCATTAGTCAAGTGACCCCTGGAATCTCCCTGTCTCTCCATTCTCCCTTGTCCCTTGGGAGTTTCTCACCTGTCCTCTTCCTTCTTCCCAGAGACATTTGTTTGTCTCTTTTCCAAAACACAATCCTAGTCTGTGCTGTGGGGTGAGAGGCCTGCAGGACCTGCTGGTTTGGGTTTGTGGAGTGAGGAATGGTACACACCTGGACCTTCTTGGTCCTCTGTACCTACCTCCAGGCTGTGATGCTGGCTCTCCTCCTTGCCTGTTTGCTCTCTCACCCCCCTCATCACTGGCTTCTGTCACCAGTTCCCCTCCTCTCCACCTAGCATGTGGCTGTCTGGAGCACTCTCCCCACCCCAACTCTCTCCCTGGGGGGTGGGGGGGGGCCATCTGCTACCATTAGCAACACTGTCACCCTTGCTCCCTCCTGCAGGGCCTAGCTATACCCCATCCTGGCCTCCCCCCTCCCTACTCTGTCCCAAGAGACCCAGGAGACCCAGAGACAGAGCTGCGTTCATCCCATGATAGTGAGTCTGCTTGACCTCACACAACCAGACCAGAAGGTCCTGGGCATCTGGTACAAAGGCATGGCACCCCCTGGTCTGGGGAGGCTGGCATGAGACACAGAGCTCTGTATTCCACAAACCATAAAGAAAGAGGGGAGGGGGGGGACAGTAAGTCAAGGGAAGAGGAGAAATGAGGGAGACAGGTTTGCCTGGAGGAAGCCCCTGTCCAACCAGAACAGAGGCAAGAGGAGGGAGTGGCTCAAAATCAGCTCTAGGCTGATGTGAGAACAAGCGGTATCCCCTTGGGGCTCTGCCTCCAGAGCAGCCCCCCTCCCAAAGTCTTCTGCCAGGGACAGTCTGCCCCTCAAGACTCCAGCATAACCACAGAAGCAGGTGGAGAGTCCATCCCCTAATGTCCTTTAGCTTCCAAGTTCAACCTCCCCACATTACGCCTCCACTTAGCTTGGCAGGGGGTTCCAGAAGCCTCTCTGCCAAGATCAAAGTAGATGGTGGGGGGGGGAGAACACAAAGCCCCCCAGCTCCCAAGCCCCTTCACCAAAGGTCCCATCAAGGGCTAGGGAACAATGCGAAATAATCCTGGAACCCTCATCACCTAAAACTGAGTCGCTATGCCCTCCAATCACAGTACCTAGGGTGCTGGGGCTCCCTGCCCCCACGACCCTGTTCCAGACCCCCCAGCCCAGCAACCATAATAAACAGCAAGCTCTTTTTCTTTATGACACCAAATTTCTCCAAGCCCAACAGCTCCTTCCATCACTACCTCAGCCATAGATCACATTAAAAACTCACAGAGGGCAACTTAAACACATCACATTTGTTTCTCTCTATATTATTTCAAAAGTAACGGCATTAAAAATGGATTTTACTACAGAAAATAAATATCAGCACGTGGGCCTGGAGCCCAGGCGGGGGGTGGGGAGAGAGCCCACCAGGAGAAAGTCCCTGAGGGCTCAGGCACAGCTCAGACACTGACCAGGGAGGCCAGACTACACCCTGGAGTGGGGGGGGTGGGGGGGTGCCATGGGAGGGGCAATACCTGCCCACCTGGGCACCTGCCAAATGCCAGACCAAGAGGGACACAAGTCACTGGTTTGGACGGATGCCCAATAGTCCCCCCAAAGCTCATGCCCCCACTGGTTTTTACAACCTCAAAAGGGTAGGAGCTCTGGGGCAAGAAGTTCACCAGTCTCTGGGGGTTATTCCAACTATTGACACAGCAGGAGAAAAATATGAATTCAACTTACTATCCAGTTTGATTACTATAAAAATAAATATACATCTGCTCAAAGGAGGGAGATGGCAGTCGACATGCACATGCCAGGAGGGGGGTCCCCCCCCACAGCTCATCAGAACCCAGCCTACCTCTGCCCCAAGTGGGAGGGAAGGGATGGCCAGACTGGTAATATTTCACTTACAGTCCCAGTTCACACAGTCACACACCAGGCACAGGAGCAAGCCAACAATAGAAACACCCCAATGCTCCTGGCAGGACTCTGCCCAGGCCCAGGCACATGCCCCTGCCCCGCTGGTTGGCAGCAGGCGGCAGTGGCTGCAGCTGCAGCTGCAGCAGCAGCAGCAGCAGCAGGGGACAGAATGTGGCCACCCTGACCCGGAGGCAAAGCTTGTCCTCACACCCTGAGCTCTGCCCAAGGAGCCAGGGCCAAGTCCCGCCTGACACCAACTGGTCCGGCGGGAAACGCCTGCCCAGCCAGACAGGCACAGGCCCCCCAAGGGTCCCTCCTTGTGCTGAGGGACTAGGCTGGTGCAGCCTGGCCGTGCCTCCCAGGGTGACGCCTGGGCCCAAATTCAGCTGGCCCTGCCAGTCAGGCACTGGTGCAGAACCGAGGGCACCAGGCTCAGCCCCTCCCAGACCAGCCCCAGGGCCCCCAAGCTAGGAGGGAGGGGGGACTCCCCACCCCTCCACATCTGGCCCTGGCCCCCAGGGTCTGCGGTAGAGAATTCCCGCCCCCGCTTCTCTCTCTCTTTCTCTCTCTCCCTCCCTCCCTCCTCCTGCTATGTGCCCGCTGCCCGCCTCAGGGACAGCCCCAGCTCCCGCCTCCGGCCAGCAGGGCCCACATCCTTCCTCCCTCAGCTGGCCCCTTAGCCTGGCAGGAGGCTGGGGGGTCAGGCTGCTAGGGAACCCCTCCAGCTCCCATCAGTCCTCATCCCCAGCCCCCAAACTCTAGGTTGCTGTCCCTTTTCCTGTAGAACAGGAAACAAGGTTATTTCCTAGACTCAGAGCCAGCCCCCTGCCCCTCTGGCTCTGCCCGGGGACCAGGACCAGGCGGGGAAGGCGTCCTCAGCCAGAAAGCAGAGGGATTCAGCAATTCACCCCAGCTCCCGGCCCAGGGGGCTGACAGCTGTCACTCAGCACCCCACCCCCTAGGGAAGAGGGGGCCGATTCAATCTGAGCCCCAGAGGAAACGCATTGATAGGCGATTATTTATTTATTTATGCAAAAGTGAGCCGACTTTGTTCGCCAGGTAACCGGGCACGGGGCCCAACCCCTCCGGCCCAGGCCGCCCCCAAATCCCTCCTCCGCCCCACACACCCTCGGGGTCATTAGGTCCCCGCCCCTCAACTCCCAGAACACCAGCGGAACCTTGGGATTTGGGGGTTGGAGGGGAGGGGCTCCTCCCTCCGCAGTCTCCCCGTTTCCCAGCGCCGTTCCTAAAATCCAGCCTTGTTCTCCGCTCCCACGGTCCCCCCTTCATACCCCCCCCC
>PVHY01021840.1:0-23307 GCA_004024945.1 Uropsilus gracilis
TTAACCCTAAATGCGGATCAGAATCTTGTTTCATTAAAAAAAATAAAACTCAATGAGTACTAGCTATTTGTTTTTTAAAAAGAATAGATATCATGATTTTTTAAACTCATTTAGAAATAGTCATTCCTTATTCTAAAATCCTCAGCAGCACTCCTTCAAAGAAATAATTATTTTCAAATCTTTCCAAATATTGCATAAGGTAGAATATTTTTCAATGCATATCTCTATTTAAAAAAAATTAAATAAGTTATCTTACACACAGCTTTATAAATAACTTGCTTCCTTCTAAAATATGCTTAAGTTTGTATTTAAAATATATCTAAGATTTGATTTACAAATCAGCAAGGAATATACTAAAAAATGCAGCCTGTTAGTTCTAAGAGGTCATCTGCAGTTATATTGTTTTACGGAGAGAATAGAGAATATTGTTCATCTTCATGTCTTTTAGATGAAGGTCACCTAGTTATTTCCCAGTACAGGTTTTTCTAACCCAATAATGCAATAAAAAGTCTTTGAATGCTAACAATGTAGATACAATTAAAGCATGAATTTATAGAGGAACTGCTGTCAAATACTATGTGCATCTTCAGTTTTGCCAAATTGTATTCTCAAATCTCAAATGCCATGTTAGTTAATACTCCCACCATCCCTCTGTGGTTGGAAGTCTTTTATGTACATTTATGAATATATATTTATATAATTATTGCATTTATAAAAAGAAAAATTTGCAATAAACTAACAGAATGAAAACTTTGAATGTGTTTGGAAAGGAGAGAGAGCAAGAGAATATTTTCCTTAAAAGCTCCCACAGGTAATCCTATAAAATCAACATTTTGTGGCAGTTTATCACCAGAAATTTGTGATGCAGTTATATGAGTAGAGATATCCACAAAAAAAAGTATCATAAAATTCTCTGGTGACTTAGATAGTCATGTTTAGAGGAGCTATGGATCCACAATATATCAGACTCCTTGCTACATGTAGATCCATTGGATATCAACATGAGGAGTAGTGCTCCTTCTCTCTTAAAAATATATCTTGAATTGAAAGTTCAAGTTCTGCAAAGGTCACACTGAAAAAATATAAAATAACATCAGAGTGTCATTAATAATTTCATCTCAGTTCTCTTCACTTCCACATTACCACTTTTGGCTGATTGAATTTTCCAAAGCAATATCTTGTATCACACATACTTATTAATGGCATTAAGATATTTCCACTGTTTACTCAAAAGGTGAAATCTAAGTTTTTGTTTTTCAATTCTTGGCTAAACTTAATGATTGACTTTTGACCAGTAGAATGTGATAGAAATGATGAGACAACAGATCTGTGATGAGGTGAAAAAAAGTCCTATGGATTCTAATTTGTTCTTTCATAATGTACAGGCTACTCTTTTTAGGATGCACCAACCCCACCGTGAGACCCAATTACAAAGAGAAAAGCTATGTGTAGATGTCCTGGTCAACAGTCCTAGCTGAGTCCAACTTTTGATTCCTACTAACAGAGATGCCAGACATGTGCATATAAAGATCTCTAGATAACTCTAGGCTCTCATCATTCATGTTACTCCTAATCATTCAGTTCTCCCCAGTTGAGGTGGCAGATATTTTTGAGAAGATGTAAGTCCATCCCTCTTTGTCCTGCTGGGATTTACAAATTACAGAAACTATTGGTAAGAAAAAATAGTTGCTGCATTATGCATTATGTTTGGGTTAATTTACTATGGTATAATAAATAGCTGTATCACTAAAATAATATTTAATATTTACAAATATGAGTCCTTACAAATGTTTCTTACATAGATTCACATGACAAAAAATATTTTTTTTTAAAATAAATTTAGTGATTTGGAGTCTGTGAAAAATGTTTCCATGTTCAACTTGAGGAAATACTAGATTCAAGGAACACTGCTATGTACCCAAAAGCATTATATGATGACATTTAACTAGCAAACATGTAAGGAAATTTCATTCCCTTTGCTAGTTACTGGCTTGGCAGTAGGCTTGTATCTAAAACCTGGTTAAAGAAACTAGTTTCAGACCCAGTCAAGGAGTTCATGGATTCTTCTTTCCTGATAAGACCATAAAGTATAATTCAGAGTGTTATTTCCTTATATTCCTGTGCTAATGACATCATTATCTTTGTGCTTTCAGATTTTGTTGTAGGAAGACCTCAGACTTGATGCTAATAGCTGTGGGGCTGATCTTCACAACTTAAGGTTAAAACCAAGGGAATTTTGGAAACTCTGAACCAAAACATAACAATGACATAAATAATCCACTAAGCAAAACCCAAAATCACAAATATTGCATCTTAAACAAGATGGTTGCTTGCATTTAAGATACGATCACCTTTAATGTGATGTTTCTGTTGTCCGCAGCTAAATGAGCTTATAAATACAACACTGGGTTTAGATAATTAACATCCACAGATGGCCCACTTTAAGTAATTCTTCATAATATACAATGTAAATATTATTGGATTTGTGCAATTTAGTGGCACTATAATGGGATAAAGTATTTTATGGTTTCCAAAACAAATTTAGTTGTAGAATCGGTTGTGGTGGTGAGTGCCTATAATGCAAGCTACTGGGAGACTGAGGCTAGGAATAGCTTGAGTATGCAGGTTTGAGACAACCTTGGACAATGTAATAAGACCTAGTCTCTAAAAAAAAACAAAAAATAAAATAAAAATTTAGTTGTAGAAATATCCGAACCAACACTATTTTTCTTTTGGAGAGACATTTTATTCTTAAAAGTAGTCATTGGAAAGTGGTTTGGAGTCTTTTTCTTAACTCTAAAGAAATTTCTGAACAATCTTATGTTCTCTTTGGTTGACTATACATCTAGGATTATACCAAAGATATCTTCTTTAATGGAAGTTTAGCGAGGATCAAGTAATGAATCAACATATTTATGGAAAAGGGTTAAAGAAACATTGTTTGTCCATCTATCCAGTATTCCACAAGAATGGGATTTCAGGAATCATTTCCTATGTTGAAATGTAATAGTCCATTTTTAGTAGGAAAATGTTAACCTTCCAAATAAAAGCCACTACAATAAATTAGCCTTTAGAAAGTTATGGTTGGAAATTGAATATTGAATTCAGATATAAATCTAAAAATATTCTGAGAGATTAATCTTTCCCTACCCTTAGATATCAGCTTCATTTGACCCTTATACTTAAAAAAAAATTAGCACAATTAGAAATTTAGTAATTATAACTAGATCAGTGTTTTCCTAATCTTGCTTAAGATGCCATGTTATTAAGTGGCCAAACTAGAAACAATCACATTATTTCAATTAATGATTCATCCACTAATAAAGTAGTCAAGTAGAAAATTTGAAATTTCAATAACTCCCCATTTTTAAAATAATATTTGTTATCAGTAAATTCCAGAGGAATTGTTACAGGCACAAAAAAAGTTTAGAGATATAGCTCTAGTATTTTTTAACTTAAAAATTACTGTACCTTATAATTCTGAGCACTTCATTAAATGCAGACACTCACTTCATAACAGCACCTCTGCCTCGCCAAATGACTAGCTAATAACAAGCCTATTTTTGTCAAGGTTTCAAATATTAACTAATTAGCACATGTCCTTTCACCAGGGTAACAATTTCCCTTCAATATGTAAATGAATAAAAAAGTCTTATTCTTGAAAATTCCACATATCAAGTCAAAAAAAATAGAATAAGATCTGGTTTTTCTTCAGCCAAATTGAGGAGAGATTTGTATGCTTCCAAACATACTTGAGTTATATTCTCTTTTTCCTTTCCCTCTGCAATAGTCCTCAACAGGAAACTGTAAAATGAAATTTACACTCAGTTTTCCAAGTGTTTTTATAAATGATGAACTTCTAATTGGTACTGACTCATAAAGAAACAAATGGCCTTTTAAAGAGTTGAAATATATACAAAATCTCACATACTGAGTTTCCAGCAAAACAAAGCCATCATTTGTAGTATGCTGAAAATTAACCATGTCTCAATCACATCAGCAGGCAAGTAAAAAATTCCTGCAGGTGATGACAGCCAATGCAGATGGCAAATTCTCCCCCTCTGATTTTCAGTTCTATGACAGAAAAACTGATGTTAAAGCAGCGAAAAGCAACATATGGTTAGAGACCATGGAAAAGTGGTTGATTGTGCCTAAAGGATAAGAAAATAAGCAGCTTCTACAATTCTTCATAATATTTAACATGCTCATAACTTGGAAGGGTGCAAGTCAGTTTTATTATAATTTTATATTTAGTAGGCTTATTCTGGACTCCACCAGCTGGGTTGTTAATACAGGTCAAGGAATAATTAGCTGCATTTGTTTCAGTTTTAGAAAACCTAAATGAGCTCTGAGTATGTTCAAGGCTAAGAAAGAAACAAAGATTTCTTCACTGATGTAATAGGTTCTGACAAAAACATGAGAGTAAAGAGCAGAGGATTATTATACTAAGATGCACTTATGAAAAGATAATGAATGGAGAACTGATATTATACTTGCAAAATTCAAATAAATGCCACAACTCAGTAATAAATGGATTATGATGGTGGGAAAAGTCCATGCCGGGTGTTCCTACTCATAGTAAGTAGGCAAGAAAAGAAAATAGAGCAATTCAACCATCATCCAAATGCACCAATAATTTTTCTTCTATGGCACTCCCAGAAAATGGTGCATATAAATTTTGTATCATGATAGCCTTTGTGTGAAAGGAGACATTGTAAGCTTGAATTTTAAGCAAACCTGATCCTATTGTCCATGGAACTCTTTTAAAAACATGGACAAGCTGAATAGAGGTTATATATTGTTTTAATTTTTATATTCATATTTTATTTCAAACAAATCCATCTACTGTCATAATCATTCATACATTAAATAAAAACCAGCTTCAAATAATCAACAATTCTGACTTGGTAAGTTAAAAAATAATAAATGAATCATCTAGGATATTACTAACCATTATTTCTTTTTCATCAATACTGCATTTCAAGATCAAATAATTTATAGATCTGATATGTTTCATAAAGAGGATAATCACAGTATAGTGGTATATTGTTATTTTTATAAAGCTATGTGACTGAAGTAGTTGTATAATATTATCTCTAGCAATAGATAAAATCCTCTAAATTGCATAATGACTTCATATCTTCCATCTTTATGCTAAATATTCATGTACTGAAGTGGAAAACCATTTTATAGTTGCGTGTGGTGATAAACTATAGAGAAACTTGAAAAATAGCCAGACTACATTTCACTGTAACTATCAAGAACAAAATTGAGGAAGCCAAGTAAATTTCTCAGATTGTCATATTTTAAACAAATATGCTTTAAAGGATATCACTTTCTATCTTCAGCCTGCTAAAAACTGTCTGTTCTTTCTAACAATGATTAAACTTTTATCAACTTGTCCTTTAGAAGTCAAATTTATGTAATTATAAGATAATGTGCAAGTTGTGGTGGAAAAAAGAAATAGGGAACTGTAATTAGATTTTTCATTTCATTCTTTTGCTGTAGCAAAAATTCTCTGAAGTTATCCACTACTCCATGTGAACACAAAAACTCAAAGATATACATAAAGATGGGGTTGAATGCAAATAGATTCTGAGGTTGATATGAAAAAATGAAGATCTAAAAGTGACTTGTTCTATCCTATTTGTTTCAAAAGTCAGTGAATGTTAAAATAATAATATATTTCTTTTGTATTTAAATATTTATTGAGCATCTATTTTGGTCTGGTTTTAGATGTTAGGAATACAACTGTGAATAAAACACATACATATCTTATGGAACTGTTGACAAATTTCTAATTTTTACTACAAGTGGAGTAATCCTCATGGTACTACAAAATGCTATTAAGAAGAAAGATTAACACATTTTTCATAGAAAAAGTTTCACAAGGTAAAATGATAAATGAAGACTGAAAGGTGTATTTTTTAGAAAAATAGGTCGGTTTTCTGAATCTGATCTGTTATTTTCTGGTTGCCATCATCTAGCTTGAATTGTGCATAATAGTCCAATAGGGCTATTGACACACTATGTGATAGCAAATTACTTCTTTAAGCATAAAACAAATTTATCAGAGGTTGCTGAGTGTAGATGATATTATTTTTTCATGGAAAACCACATTCTAAACTGCATATTTCATGATGCTTTAAAATGATGCACTCTGCCATGTGACTTCATAGTAAAATGTTTTCCATGAATTCTAAATGAAAGCCATCAAGACTGTAGCACAGTTGCCGTACAATTAAGTCCAAGTGGTATGTATGTGTGTTAGAATATTATGCCATATATGTATAGCATATTGTTAGAATATAGCATAATATTCTAACAATTTGGAGCCATCAACTGAAGTACTGTTATATGGTATTACATTGCATCTATCAAATGGGATTTTGGTGATTTTTGAAAGAAGCATGTGGTTGAGTTTGTTTCATTGTTTCATGCATCCCCTCAATAGAGGAGAGAATTTGACCAAGCAGCTAACTCAAGTCATCATGAATATTATATCTTGCCTGAAAACTTTCTCATTGTATTTCGGCACTTACCATTAAAATGGAAGAAAAGTGTTACGCATTCATTCAAATTCTTCGAGAAGGATTAGGAAATTTTAGACTCACAAGACAAGAACAGAAGTAATGGCATACATTTATGTTACTTTACATCAATTACATATCTGGAATCAGATATGATTCTTTCTTAAGGAACAGTGCACCAAAAAGTAAGAAAAAGTTCTTTTAGCAGAAAATTAAGAAAGTGGGCCATGAAACGCTAGGAAGTTTCCTGCTTCTACTTTATTCTATGCGCAAAGATATTTTACCTTAATTTTTTCATTTATTGTATTCATTTATTTTCCCGTGTACATTTTAGTGTCAGTCATGATATCTAGATGCTGAATATATACAGTGGTGGAGTTAATGATCACAAACTAAAAGTCCATTAAATAAACAATCATAATAAAGCTCAATTGGTTAGGGTAGGTGCTGTTTTAAAACAATTACCATGAAAAAAATAATTACAAATTCATCTAAAGTCTATTCAAGTTTTAAGAAGGATGACCCAGGAGAAATGACAAAACGAGACAGGCAAGTATACAGAAGCATTGAATGCTGTGGAACACAGCAATAACATGAGAGAGGACTTTGAGGTTAGAGTGTATAGGGCATAATGAGTAATGTGAGAAGAAAGGCAAGCTTGAATTGAAGAAGGTCAGGATCAGACCCTAGAGAATCTAAAATTTACTTCAAGGAAGTTGGGTTTTATTTTAAAGATAATGTAAGTGAATACGCACATTTTAAATTATATTAATGGTATAATTTAAGTTTCAAAATAGCACTCTTAATTCAAATGATGCTTTTCTGTGACACATCATTTCAGACATCCTTACATGTAAGAAAGATCATCTAGTGAAGAGAATGCGAATGATTATTAAATGTATTGAGCACAGTACCTTCCACAATCATAGCCATTGACGGTTACAAATGCTGGCATATGACTGGGTTTCAGTAGTCTCTAGCTCCATCATTATAGTGAGGTGAAGAGTGCCCTCCCATATTCAGTTTCACTCAAAACTGCAGAATGTAACCTTATTAGGGAAGAAATTCTCTGTAGATAGAATTAGTTAATGATATTGACATGAAATTCTCTGGACTTGATGAGGGTACATTAATCCAATAACTGGTGAACTTATAAAGCGAGGAGGGAGACAGGATGACATACAGGGAAGGGCATATAAAGGAGGCAGAGATTGGAGTTTCGCTTTTACAAGCCAAGGAGTGTTTGAATCACCAGAAGCTGCATGAAGCAAGAAAGGATTCTGTTCTAGAGCTCTCAAAGAGCTTGTGCTTGTCAGTACACAGATTTTTGGATAATTTAGTTTCCAAAACACAGAGGGATACATTTCTGTTTTCAAGAAAACCAGTTTGGGGTACTTTGCTATGGCAGCAACTCTAGGAAATGAAACCAATGTATTTTTGGTGTGTCCTTGGGTAAATTGACAACTTTTATCTGAGATAATGCAGTATATGCTGATACAAAAAAAAGTAAATAAATTTGAAATAATAATACTTTAATAACAAGGTTGTTATGTGAATCACATGCGATTTTAGTTGTGAAATACTTAGAGCAGCACTTTGCCGAACATGATTAATTGATATCAGCTTGTATGACTATTGAGAAATAATTGATAAATAAACATGTATAAAATTATGTTTTGATTTATAAAATATCACATCCTAATTGATATTGGTCTTATGATGTTTTTCAATTAACCAAGATAGTCGTCATGATAGTTAATAGCAAATATCAAATTTTACTGTAAAATTAGTGAATGCATATTTTAGTCTTTAATCCAAATATGTCATACTTTCCTAAATAAAAAACCCTACTCTATTCTGAAAGTTATATTTCACTTTATCAGAACATTTTCAAATGCATTTGCTAACAATGTCTACTTCCTTCTCTGAATGCAGTTTCCCCTACTTCTTGTAAAAGACCATTGACCAAATATTCTTACTTTAAGAGGGTACTCACATTTCAGTGAAATTGTCTTGAGATTGTTTTAAAGGAGAATAATAAAGTAAATGAGAGAAATGAACTATCCATTGCAGTATAATTTATCATGGAGTGTCTCATGCCATTATCTGAAAAACATGCACTGTAGTAATCACTTGGAGTAGTGATAACACATAATTGTATGCTAGTCATAAATTATAGGTGAATGGCAGTTTCTGCTAATGAGTGCCAAATAGTAGTGCAGGCACTGTAGTGATTAGAAAAGATGTGGTTTTGAATGCATTTATTATTGATGTATCACAAATTTTTTCATATTAGAAATGGCAAGTATATAAATAGACATCTTGGTGAAACATCTATATCTACAAAGTAAATAAAGATACAATCATTTTTACCATCCTGCTATGCCACATATATAAGCAATTATTTCATGTAATTTGCTTTTTGTTTTGTAAGTGGAAAAATAACTTCATTTTAAATGAAAGGCTAAATAATGATGTTTCCTTACAAAATCTATTTTATGTCATATTTAAATTACGTCAGCTCTAGGCTTCCATAAAGAAGGACTGCATTTGCAGTTCGAACACAGTTCCAATTTACTTCAACGTTCTATGTTGGTGAAGGATATTAAAATCCATGCTATTCTAGATATTCTGTCCCATAAAACAAAGACTTTAAGTCCTAGAGGAATATAGAACATTTTTCCTCCATGATTTACCATTTGCCTAAAGTCTATTTATAGCAGTGCCTTTACTCAGTTAATTATATCTGAAAAAAATATATAAAGAATGCTTAAGGTGAAACAAATTAAAATAAACAATAACAACAGCTTTTGAAGACACAGAGCAAACCAGACCCAGATACGCTAGAGATGCTAGGATTACTGCACAGGGACTTTAAAGCAATAATATGCTGAGGGCCTCAATGGATAACAAAGAACACATGGAAAAACCCAAGGTTGATGGTATCAGAGAGGCAGAAAACTTCAAAAAGAACCAAAAGAATTACTAGCGTTTTTTTTTTTTTTTTAAGTACATAAAACACTGTGAAAGAAATGACAAGAGCCAGTGATGAGCACATTAGTAGACTAATCATGACTTAGGAAAAACACTCTTTGTATCAATATTTCATATATCAATAGAAAACTCTAAAGCAGAAAAAATACACAAACACTGATGAAAACAGAACAGAAAATCCAGGTAACTGTGGGACAAATAGGAAAGAGGTAACATATACATAATTTGGATATCACAAAAAGAAGAAAGAAAATAGCCCCCCCCAAAAAAATTAAACAAAATCACTGAGAATTTCCAAAAAACTAATGTCACACAGTGAACCACATGTCCAGAAAGTTCAGAGATGAAACAAGGAAATGCCCCCAAAATGGAACCAACCATAAAATATTCAAAGTAAAAATATTAAACAGAAATTAAAATAGTGAGGACTTCAAAGTTAAGCATATTTTCAGGAACAAAAAGGAACACTCATAATGATAAATGGGTCACTCTCCAAGAAGACAGTAATTCTTAAAGTGCATGTCAAACGATATAGCAACAATTTACATGTGCTAAACACCAAAAGAATTATGAAGAAAAATAGATGAGTCTAGTATCATAATTGGAGACTAACTTCAATGTCCCTTTCTTAGAAATGGACAAATTCTGCAGGTCAATAAATAGTAAAGCCATTGCTGAACTCAGAATACCATTTACCAATTGGATAGAAATAACATCTGTGGATTAAGCCAAGGAGAGCAGAAGATATACTTTTTCACAAGCTCACATTGGACATTCTCTAGGATAGCTCATTATATTCTGTACATAAAATACACTATAACAAATTTAAAATGTTAAAAATCCTGAATATCTATACTCAGACCAATGCTATTAACTAGAAATCAATAGTAGAAAAAATAAAAATAATCTAAAAGAAATGAGTATTAATGTACATGGATATTAATGGATATGTTAAAGATGAAATCACAAGAGAAATTTTAAAATATTTTGAGATAAATAAAATATTTATATATTTGTTTAAAACTGAGATAAATCAAAATACAACTGATCAACATTTGTGGGAGGCAGTAAAAATAGGGTTAAATAGTAAATTTATAACAATGAATGCATTTATTAGAAAAGTAATTCTAAACTGGATAATTTATGTTTACAAAAAGAATAAATAAATTCAAAAATGAACAGAAGAAACAACATTTGAGCAGAAATTAATGAAATTGAAAATGATAAATCAAAAACTGGTTAATTGAAAAATTCTATAAAGATATCCTCTCAGGTCAGGAAAAAGGCAAGATTGTGAAACAGCACTACTGCTTTTCAGATTCTACTGAAATTCCTAGCTAATGCAATATGGAAATAAAAGATAAATACACTGTAAATTAAAAAAATACAATCACCTTTGTTTTTTATGTAATAGTCATCTAAGTAGAAAAATAGACAAATCCTGAAGCTGATAAATTATTATAGAAATATTATAGAATATAAATTTAATATAGAGAATCACAATATCATGGATTAATATTTTGGAAAAATAATGAGGTACAAATATTTTAAGACATAAAAATTCTGTATGAGGAAAACTACAAAATTCTGATACATGAAAACAAGTAAGAACAAAACAGATGAAGACATCTTCCAAGTTCATGGTAAGGAGACAGAATTATCAGCTCTTCCTAATTTGATGTATAAATTCAATATAATAATCTCAATCAAATCTCAGTAACTCATTTTATCTATACTGACAGATTCTAAAGTTTACCTGAAAGGTACAAGTCTGAGAAAGTCAATATAATGTTGAATAACAAATTGAAGAACTGGTACTTCTTGAGTTTTTGATTTACTAAAAATCTAAAACAATTTGGTATTGGCAAAAGGAAAAATATAAACAAGAACAAAAAAACAAACAAAACAAAAAACAAAACAAAAATAAACAAACAAAAAAACACCACAGGTCAGTGAAACAACCTAGAATTAGACACATATAAATATAATCGATCTTTGACAAACACAGCATTTAACCAAATAAAGGTTTATCTTTTTTTTTCTTCTTATGACATGGTGCAGTGCATATTAATATTAGCAGGTGTGGCTGCCACTGCTTCATCATTCAATGAACCAAACTCCTGATATTTCACAATTCCACAATCTTAAAGAACCTCAGAGTTTTTTCTGAATCTTTTATCCAACTGTTGATACAGAAAAAGATTGTGGACGATTATGAGATTTTTAAAGTCTACTCATGACTTTTTCTAATTATCAATTGCTCAACTTTCCACTGTTCAGAAATGATTTTATTGCCAAAACTAACAAATTGTGAGTGAATATCTGGAAATTTGCAGTCAGAAAATAAACCTAAACACAGATATTTCACCGTTCACAAAAATTAGCAGACATAGATGTAGAATGCAAAACTATAAAAATTCTCAAAGATAACCAAGAAGAATATGTACGTGAACTCGGGTATGAAGGTGATTTTTTAAAATACAACAGAAAAGGCATGCTCCATGCATGAAGCAATTAATAAACTTGGTCTTCATTGAAAATTAAAACCTCTGCTCTGTAAATGCCAATGTTCAGAGGATGAAAAGATGATTCAAAAACTAGGGGAAAAATATTTTCCCAGATTGGGATAATAAATGATTGTTATCCAATTTATACCAACTGTCTTCACAATTAAGTATTAAGCTTTTATGAGTGGGTCAGCAGAAATTCAAATGAATACTAATATATTTTAGCCCTATAATATTGTTCTAAACATATTGTACTGAATTAGTTTAATTTCTAGATTTTAAAAATGCTATTTTATTTTATTTTTACAATTACATGAAATCAAAACTGGAACAGTTAAATCTGATGCCTTGTCTCAGGAAGGTCATTTTAGGAAAGAATACACGAAAACTCAAGACCAAGAAATTGCTTGAAACTACAATTTTGTGGATGTGCCCTGCAATGGCCCTTATCACTTTTTCATGGACCCTCAGGGTGTTTGTAATATATTTTAAGCCTTTGGACTACTCTCATGGTGTCTGCAACACACTATTTTATAGCTCTTTCCACTATTGAAATTATTTGCTAATGCCACATAGCTATTAAGTGATGGATGCTGTAATCCAAACCCAGGTCCATCTGATTCTGAAATCGATCTTTTCAGCACTTTTGCTCTACTGCTTCTTATTGTTACATTGATTATATTTCACAGAACTGCACACAACTGGAAAGAATATTAAATAACAGAAACAAAATTTGGTACTTCTAAAATATATTCATATTTCTAACTTCTGGAGATGCTACCTTTTACAGGGAATATGTTTTTTGTTAATAATTAGAGACATTGATCATCCTGGTTGATTCATTAGGAACTAAATCCAACAATAAGTGTCCTTTAAGAAATATAAAGGGGAGTTTCAGTGGACAGAGGAGGAGACAAAGTAATAAGAGAGGACGATTGGAATGATAATTTTACATACCAAGAGGTACCTGGAACCAAAAAAAAGGTGGAAGAGGCAATGGACAGAATTTCCCTTATACTCTTGAGAGAAAATTTGACACTAATGGACTTTAAATTTGAACGTTTGACCTCCAGACTCCTATAGGATAAATAATTATTGTTTGAAATCACCACCAAATTGGAAAACTAAAATGGATTCTAATTTTATTACAAACACTAAATGGCAAAAGGCATTATTTGAAACATGTATCTGTAAGCAATGTTTGAAATTACTTGGGGATACAATTGAATGGTAAATATGTAGATGCCAAATTTGTGCTAAAATGTGAACCAATTTTCACCTTTATTTGGAAGATATGCACAGAACATAACAACAGGGTATTAGAACTAAAAGGATGTCCTGAAGCTCCTGCCTGGTTCCAGGGCACAAGCCTTGCCTGTGACTTCTGGTGCATGCAGTGTTAACTAGATGATTTTCTCTCTTTCCTTCCCTTCCTTTCTCTTCCTTTCCTTCTTCCCTCTTCACTTCCTGCCATCCCCCACTTCCCCACCCTTTCCTTCTTCCTTTCCTCTTTCCTTCCTTCCTTCCCTCTTCACTTGAGCACAATCCACTTAGCAAAAAAATCATCTGCATTCACCTGGAGCTTTTTTATCTTCTCACTGCAGATACTCATACCACTGCCTCAGCAATCTAGCTAAAGAATATTGTCCATGTATATTGACCACATTTTCTCAGCATGTTCACAACTATTGATTACAAAATACTGACTTTTTTTACACAGAATTCTCACTATCTGTTTTAATATTAAATGATGTTTTAAACTTACCTATCTTAATATTTCTGCCAAGCAAATTTAGGTTTTAATGAATAACATCTTTATAATGTGAAGAATTAAATTAATAAAATAACAACCATGTTTCTATACTCTGAAAATATAATATTTATATAGCATTTATACTACATTACTGACTTTGAGGTTTCTTTGAGTTCTTTATAGATTATTAAACTACTTGAACAATAGTATTATTAGTTATTTTAAGCATATTATCTGTTAGTTATGATTTTGGTATTAATAAAATAATCATTAAAATTAATAAAAACAATAATTTGTTTTAATATGCTAGCAATATTTTAAAAAGTAGTTAATGTCAAGCTACTTCTGAACCTTATGCAATTAACAATTCTTTTCACTTTAAAATTAGTGTGTTCTATATTTAATTATATATTATTTTTGCAAATGTCTACGTCTGAATTCATTTACTCAAAGTCAGATATTAGCCTTCTTGATTAAGCCATAAATATGACAGAATAATGCAGATGCTCTATTAAAAAGTGTATGACTTAATTATGATGCACCACCATTTTATATTCAAGCTCCCACTAAAGTAATGGATGCCCTAACTAGTACAATAATAGGACAAGACTAAATGAGAAATGAGCATTTTCTCCTTTGTGTCAAGGTTTTCTGTACTAATATATTTAAATGTTCAATATTATGTTTACAGAAAACCCTTTTCTTCATTGTTTCCAATTCCAGAGTTTTCTACTATACAGGTGATGTACCCTTATTTAAAAAAGCATTACAGAAGTTAAAAAAAGTATTTTTTTTCTAAGAAACACAAGTATCTCAAATATATTCATATGGTAAAGAAGAATGTAGTCAATATAATTTTTAAAAGGCATGAGATCTTGCAGAGTGAACTTCTGGAACATTTCCTCTCATTTTGTTCATCTTATATTTATACTCTCATTTTCACATTCTTCCAAAAGTGTTTCTACAATACCAAGTAAGTCTTAGAACCTTAAAAGCATTACAATGTAAAGAGGTAGAGATACTTAGAATAAGAAGACACATTGTGGAGTAGACATAACGTCATTGAATTAATTTAAATCTCTGTCATTCTGTCATTTCTTTGAAGTATTCTTTCAGCCTATTTATCCCCAAAATTTTGGAAATCAGAAGTATTTTTCAAGTGAGGTCTTACCCCACTTTCAGAAGTTGATAGATTTCAAGATCTTTACAACAGAATCAATAGAATAGTGCTACATATTAGATATGTTCAGAACAACAACCATATTTTATAAAGAAAATATGACTGATTCTGAATCCTAGACCCTTCTCACTCTACTGAACTGGGTCCTAATTGCAGATCCCTATTTGCCATGTAAGATTTCAAGACACTTTCAGTTCAAGACAAAGACTTGCATGGGAATCATCAAGCAGAACACACAGCCAACAATAGCTTTTCAATACTTATTTTCTTAACAAGCTAATCATGTTCTTGTTCTGGGCTCCATAATCACACTTAACTGATTATGAAAGTAGAAAGCTTAATGGAAAGCTGTGTAGAGTTCCTCAAAAGATTAAAAATGAGTCCACCATATGAGTCTACTATTAGGATCTAACTAGAGAACACATAAATACAAATGAGGAAGGAAACCTGCAATTATGTTTACTGCCACATTATCTAGAATAGCTAATATATAAAAATAACTTATTTGCCTCCAAAAGATGAATAGATCAAGGAGATGTGGCACATATATACACAATGGACTATTACCAATCCCCCCCCCCAAAAAAGGATAAATTCATGCCATTTGTGGCTACATAGATGGAGCTAGAAGGGATTATACTACTGAAGTAAGTCATAAGGGAAAAGATGAATAAAGATTAGTAGATGATTTCAATTAAATGTGGAATATAGAGAAACCAAACCAAACTGTTTAAAAAAACCCAACACACCTTGAAAGCTGACCATGGCTCTGAGGTCTACAATAGGAGAGGGAAAAGGATTCAAAATGGAGTTGAAGGACGAGCATAAAGGAAGGGGAGAGGTAAATCATAGATGGTATAGTGGTAGGAGAGATATGGGAGTTCTGCCTGAGGGGCAAAACCAAAAATTGTCAAAAAATTAACACAATGGAAGAAAATAAATTAATTGGAAAAAAGAATGTTCACATAAGGCTCATGCATAAATATAAAAACTTGAGTGAAATAATCTAAAACTCCCCAAAGAGAAATTTCTATTTTCATGGGTTTTGTTATTTCATACCTCTAAGAACTCACATGACCACACCACAACTTTGGAATAACTATGTGATTCCATACGATGTAGATCATTTATTAAGTGCAGATCATTTATGTGATATGTCCATAAAGCAAGAAACATAAGCATAATGAGGAATGTGCCTATAACACTAATCTGGACTTTCATTACTATAAATTTATGAGTTACTGAAAGATTTCATGTTGATATACCTATCAGGAATGCACTGAATCTTGCTAAAGGATTTCTAATTCATTGATTTTTAACACGATAAGTGAATCTGATGGAAGAAGACTCACAGATGAATCTAAGAGCTGGGGGATTTCTTTTTCAATTATAGAAAAAAGTCTCAATTATAGACATTTACCTTCTTTCAATATTTGAGTTTTAATATTTTTAAGTTACACCTAAAACAAAGTCTTTCCCAAGTTTGTAAGTAAAGTGAAAGAAATTTTATTGGATTTTTTAAATAACATTTTTATGTCTTCTTTACATTAGGACTTTTCGAACACAAATGAGCACACATCTTTTTATCCAAACACTTTGTTTCACTGCTTGCAGTCAATAGATATAAGTATAAATTTGTATCTGTATTTCAAAAATTGTAATATTCAATTGCTGTTTGCTATTGTTACTTTATATTCATTATATGAAGGGAATCTAGGCATCTTTAAAATGGTCAGGTTACTTAAAAATTTATTTACTGGTTAATGACATTATAGATTCCATAAGATTTGATTTAAACTATCTTAATTTCCTGTATGTGTAATGCAGGATACATATCAGCTTGTCTACTATCTTGCCATTACTGATAATTTTACAGGTATCTTTTCCTGTTTTTTGAGGGGTAGAGGTTGTCTCACCAAACATCTCATACTCATAACATAATGCAAGGAATATTAGTGGGAGTGGATGTGGCTGTCACGTCTCCATAGTCAATCACTCAATGACCCCGACTCTTACATTTCACAACTCCATACCTTATAGAGTTTCAGAGTTCTTTTCTGAAACTTTC
Source organism: Uropsilus gracilis (assembly GCA_004024945.1). Classification (NCBI taxonomy): domain Eukaryota; kingdom Metazoa; phylum Chordata; class Mammalia; order Eulipotyphla; family Talpidae; genus Uropsilus; species Uropsilus gracilis. The sequence continues at coordinate 17,033 of PVHY01021840.1, forward strand.
ATCCATCTGTTGACACAGAAAAAAAATGTGGAGAATTATGAAGAGATTTTTAGAGTCTGGTCATAGAAATTGTACTTATCACTCCTGTGATATTTCATTAGTCAAACCTGATTTATATCATCATGCAAAGGAACCTGGGGCATGTAGTTTGAGCATTCAGGAACAGAAGAAAATGAACTTTGTTGAAGACAAAAGTAAAGCAGTATTTCTACACACAAGAGGTTTCTTTTACTTTTTCTCTTTCAGAAAGGTTAGCAAATAGTGAACTTAGATATTGAATTATTACTTCAGGAATGGTGCTATCTTCTTTTCTTTCTTTTTATTTGTCTATATTTTTCTCTTTGTTCTTTTTCTTTGAGATTCTTTTCATTTTTTAATTCTATCAAGCTATTTTTTTTCATTTCATTATATTTTGTGAATTGTTATTCACAGTTCTCTTTACTATGTCAACATCTGGGTGAAGGATTCAGAAAAGGATTCTGAGACAACTTCAGAGAGAAATGTAAAATTTTACTAAATTTACCAATGATGAACATCACCCAAATTGCTAACCCTCCAATTTAAATTCCTCCCATAATCACACTGAAATATCAATAAAGAATAATCCAAAAGACAATCAGAATAAAAATAGACATGATGATAGATGGAAAATTTTTGTTAGATTACGGGAAGCTGATGGATGATTGATTACAGACTTCGGCAGACAAAACTGAAAACTAAGTTCCTTCTGAGAGTATAAGCAAAAGGAATCATGTCAATCTGAGCTCCAGAACAGTAAAGTGTTGCAGAGTCAGAGGCATTGGCTCATGTAGAAGTTGTACACGCAGAATGGAACTAAATAAAAAGATGAATTATTTAAACTTGGTATAACCATGACACTTATCCTGTGCAGTTGTGGGAATGAGAACAAACAGGATTAGCACAACCCATAGAGAATAAGGCATCGTGGTGAAAGCAGAGATTAGAGAACAGAAGTTTAGCTTTAAAACAATAAAATACACAATAAGGACAAAACAAATAATAAACAATGAAATCCTTCATTCTCTGCATCTATAGGAAAACTGGTAGCCTCACATTCTATACCAGGATGTAGGAAGATTTTTTTTCTCCTCAAATAAAGCAATGGGCTTTGTCCCAATGATATGAGCAAGAGCTACTGATCTTTGGGGTTTTCCTAAAAATAGGATTGTGTACACTTAACACTTCTATGGTGACACAAATGACTTAATGGTCTATTGTATCCTTGATACAATTAAACACAAGGATCATTTGGCATTTAAGAAAGATAACAAAAGATACTGAGAAATGAGAAATGGACTTCAAAGCAAGAAACAATAGATCATTTAAAAATGGAAGAAGATATATTTTTAATGGATACCAAGAAAGGAAAAGGGATATAGCAGTGATGGAAAATAAAGGCTAAGAGTTACTGGGAAAATATACATTCATTAAAAAATAACAAAATATTTAGGATATTAAATTAGAAAATTTTCAGATATAACATTTATAGCTATAATTACTGTGGTAATGATTATTCATCTAACCTCAAAATGTGAAACAACTCTACAAAAGAGCTAGGGAAAGACATGGGACAATAAATACAAGTGTATGTAGGGTAAAGTAGCTTAAATTTTACTCTTATATCTATAACTCATAAGAAATTCCTAGAATTTGAAACTCCTCAAATAAAATGCAATAAAATTAGTAAGAAAAAGGGAAATATATACAGTAAGAAGCACCTACAAGATTTATAAGTGGTTACCTCTGAGAGTCAGGTATAACAGTGAGAAGCCCTGTTAATCTTTGAGTATTTAAACTATGACTATCACTTTGATAAAACTTAAAAAAAATTAATCTAAAAAACTACCAAAATTTAAATTTTAAGTCATCATGAGTTGGTAATACAAAGTCAAAATAGGATAATAATTTACAGCATTGCAGCTCATTCAATAAAAATGACTGTACATTTTTCATATATTAGGATTTATTCCAAGAAATAGAGTAAAACATCTAATAGTAATCCTGTGTTATATGTATATTTATATGTCTTCTAAAAATGGACTATATATTCTTATACACATTTTACAGATGTGGAAACCCACTCCTAAGTCCCACTGACACAGTGTATGTAGCAAAACTAGGTTATAACTGAATTAAGTCTTAAGATCCCTTTGTCTTAATGGTTCTGCTTTCACCCCCACCCCAATAACTTTCCAGTGTCTTCTTTACATCTACAAAATGAAGTCTATGCTTCTTAAGATGTTATATAATATTTTGCAAAGCTCAAACTCAAAATAATAACTGAATATTATGAGCATATCATATCAAGTCTCAACTTCTCAAACAGATTCTTTGCTATTTCCCATTCTATATTTTTAGTTACATTAATTTCAGTCATATATAGAGCATTATGCTTCAGTGCTTCTGGATTCCCATTTTATTCACTTACCTAAAATGTTCCTTTCACCTTTATTTGATTTTTTTCTATTTTTCTTTCATTTTTATAATCTAGTGGGTCTACACATTTCTTCCTGTTTACTGAAATCTGAGGTTGAGTTACATCTCCACTAAGCACTTAAATAATTTGTTATATGCCTCTCTATACCCCAAGAGCTATTGCAGATAAAATGACAATGATCCTTACCATAAAAAACTTATATGATAATAAAAATAGAAATACATGGAAAGTTTCAACTCTATAATTCTAGTAGACATTGAAAGTCATATGAGACATGGGTAACATTCTATTGTAGTTTGAGAAATTGTTGCAAAAGATTTGCTGAATGAGGAAATCTTTAGTAAGCCTTATGACATAACTAACACAAAGGATAAAATACCCACTGAAAGATACAAAATAAGTCCTCAGCAGTGCAGAAGAAAGCTTAAGTCTTGTTCCAAGAAAGATTAATTTTATTTAACTGATGTGCAGGGTGGTGGATTTAGTTTCAGAAGTTGGAGAAGGGTGTACATTTGAAAAAGTATTTGAAGTGTGTGAATTTTATTGCAATGGAATTGGCAGGGTAAACAAGACTGTTAAAATAGTATTCATGGAAGTTATCAGGACAGTCAGAGAAAAGATTATGAAAGACCTATTATGTTTTCCAGATTTAGTGACCATTCTATGTTTAAGTTTCAGTGCCTGAAGAATATTGCACTGTGAAAAAGATATGTTTTATGTCTTTGTCTCCAGCATTCACAGTTAATAGAAAATGAGATCATCTACTGAGAATTGGGAGAGTTGGAGAACTTAAGAGATTACATGGATCAGAGTGAAAATAATAAAACTAGCTTGGAAGTTTATAATCATTATGTGAACTATTTAATAAATTTAAACATATACCTATTAGAATCATTCAGCTCTTGTTGGAAATAATAGAGCATATCTATCAGCATTTTATACACTGCAGGAACAGCGGTAACATTTAATGATTTTTTTTTCTTTTTGCATTGAAGGTGTGATATCCAATAAGTAAGACATTATTGATATTGTTGCTATCTGGTTCTTTCAATTGACAAAGGAAATACAAGGTTCCAGATATTCAAGGAATATAGCAACAATAACAACATCAACAAAAAAACCCCCACAAAACAGCCTAAAAATGAAAGCTTTCTCTCTAGAAGAAAAGGTTTTAAAAATGCAAAATAAATCCAACTATAGACATTTTGAACATTGTCAAGTTCAGCTTTATAACCATGCGCATTTGCAAGACTCTTTTCAATATATTTCTCAATAAGAATTTCTCAATAATCCTCACCAACTCCTGATTCAAAGGGGTAAGTTTCCTTTACTATAACTCTTCTTTTGAAATAACACAGAAAACACAACACCATAATGGCTCAGTAAAGCCAGCCTAGAAATTCACTTCTTTTCTAGTTCATTTCTCTCATCAAAAAAGAAACAATACATTTTTTGATTTCACAATATCTGAGGCTGATCTTCAATTGCTTTCCCAACTGCATAAAGTTAGTATTTACTTCTGTTTTCCTCAAACTATTCCACAAAGCTTATTTCTTTGCAGTGTATACAGCAGAGATGCAATAAGTGTCGACTGATTAACTGGTAAACACAATGCACGGTGCTTATATACATTTAAAATCCCAAGGACTCAAAGATTCAGTGAACTCAATATAGGAACAAACAATGGAAAATCATTTAACTGAATTGAGTTCTATCATAAAGTGTTAGGGTCAAAGATCAATTAGGAGCTATCAAATACAAATAAAGTATAATTTACAAAATCTCTTTCTAAGGAGAGAAATTCTTGAATGGTTAAATATCCAAGACAAAGAAAATAGCTGACTTCCTTGTGTCAGCACAGATGGAATGATAAGTGCATTCTACTTTACATAAGAACAGTTCACTGGGAATATTTTTCCTTCAGGAACTCTTTTTTGGGATTAATGTGACTTTGTCATTGTAATTTTTATGGATTCCATACACTAAACAAAATCTCTACAAATGCTAGCTGAATTTGATAAATCTAAAATAATAACCATTCTTTATAAACCACATTTAATAATTTAATCATAGAGAAAATAGCATGAATCAAAATCATTTGTTAATCATTAAGAGACTTTGAAATTTCACCTATTATAGGCAATACCTGTAAAAGCTAATGATAAAGTATCAATTCAAAATTAAGCTTCAAATTATTAAAACTATTAGTCATTATGAACTTAATAAAGTTAAACACAGCAATTTCACTTTTAAATGTGGATGGAGATATAAATAATTTTATGCAATGATACCTTAAAAAAAAGAAATAATGAATAACATTTATTTCCCAAGAGAAAAATCAGATTAAGTAGAATGTGATATTTTTTTCAATTGAGAAGTAAAGACAAATGGGTTTTTGTTTGTTTGTTTGTTTGTTTTTTAAAATTGGCATAACTTAGTCCTTTGGACCATGGAATGGATGGGGTATGTTTTCCATTTGCAAAACAGAGCATAATTCATCTTCCAAACATTTCTACATCCACCCCTCCTCCCCCCAGAAGAACTAACTCGACTTGAGTCACCATTGCTTTCAGCAAGTAGGACCAAATTAAACACAATTCACTCCTTCCCAACTGCTCTTACTAAGCTTTCAGCAGTTCAGGTTACTTTGTATACAGCTGGAGTCTCAGAAAGAAAGGGAAAAAAGTGCATATAAAGGAACAAATGATTATGGAATCTCCACACTGTTTTCAGTATCAATGACCAGCTATTCCACTCCTGGGTATTTATCTCAAGAATGTGAAACAACAAATTCAAAATATGTGCACCCCTTTATTGAATGCAAGATTATTCACAATAGTCACGATATAGAAACAAGCATTAGTCTCATGTATGGATGAATAAGTAAAGAATACGTTGCATATACGTGTAATGGAATTCTACGCAACTATTAAAAAGAAAAGAAAACCTTACTTTTCACCACAACAAGGATAGAGACTGCAGGTATTACACTTAGTGGAATTAGTCAGAGAAAAATACTGTACAATTTTTATCCATATGTGAAGGATATATTAACAGCAAACAGAAAGAAAACAAAATAAAAACAGCCACAGAGAGCAGATTATCGGTTACCAATGGCTAAGGAAGTTAAAGGGATGGTTGGGTGAAATGGATAAAGGGAGTCAATTGTATGGTGAAGGATTGAAACCAGACTGCTAGTGGAATCAAAATGTAAGTACAATGATATACACCTTGAAGCTAAGTGATACGTAACATCTCTTCCATAATTAAAAAAGAGAATCAATTCTATTAGTCTCAGAGATGGATGCTGAAGAAGGATATCCTGAATGTGCAAGTCATGCCTATGTGTTCACAAATATGTAGCTAATTGGTCTAAATAGGAAGTAAATTCTGATATGCTTCCGATGAGGCACAACTGGATTGGACTCTGCTCTCAATATAATTGATTACTTGATTATTTTCTATTCATAAATTTGAAAAGTACTCAACATAGTTTTATTGAAAATAATCTGCTGCTCTTTAAAGGATGGTGATAAAACATTCCTGAAATTCTCCTATGAGTCACAGAATGCCAACATCAAAGGAATGTTCAGGTTTTAACAATCTAGCTATAGCAAAATATATCTCTTTGAAACATTTTGTGCCATTACGGTATATGATGCAAATCAGGGCCTGGGTAAAACCTTGAGAAGTTAAAAGCTGCCACTACAGTTATCCGGGTCTCCTCTCTCTCTCCATTTTTTTCCAATCACTGCCTTCTGTTCACGTGTAGCTGATACACCCTCGTCCCTCTGCTGTGCACACCTCCCCCCCCCCC